>LPNX011213621.1:0-32150 GCA_001517045.1 Pseudotsuga menziesii | reverse complement strand
TTTTTTGGCCTTTTGGAGGCATTTTAGGCCTTTTGGAGGCTTTTTAGATGGTTTTATGGCCTTTTAGAGGCATTTTAGGGAAATATGGTAGGCAAATGGACAAATGAACCATGTAGTGGGGTAGATGAGGTAGTTAACCATTTTTGGGTGTTAACACGCACAAATGCCACATTCATAATAACCAAACTATATACTTAAAACATATAATACATATTTCCAAATAATATCTCATAAGAGACTTTTCAACAAAATAAATCAACCCTAAAACATAATCATAAAACTCATTAACATCCATCGTATAAATACAAATAGTCACAAGATCGAATGCAGTGGCCATGGGTACTCTGTGTGTCCCACATCTGCATGCATATGGTAGATGTCACTATGTGTTGTCACCCAAAAACATGTCTTTTGAGTCCATATAATCAGAAAAGACAAAAAATATTAAATAACTTAAAAATTTTAAAGAGAGGGTCGATATTCGTTACCTATGTCACTGTATGTCGATCCTGGTGGTAGCGGCATGTTTGGGTCTCCCCGAAAATCTATCCCCACATAGGGGTAGTCATCGATGGAAACTATTTGTCATCACCACCATGGAAAGAAATTAGCTAGATAGGGGTTGGACACCATACCTCCCCCGATTCTGCACCTCGCATCTGCCCAACGTCGTTCGGCCAGATCTCGAACCCCATGTAGAGGAATGTCAATTCTAGGGCCCAATCCTAGAACACGCTCAAAGAAAAACATGCTCAGTATGCTGCTGAAACTGAAGTTTTGCACTTTGCCCATCTTACACTCACTGAGATGGTTTTTCATGTTGCCCAGTAGTGCAGTGCTCCAATAGTATACCGTGGGTCTCATGCACTCCACTGCATAGAACATCAGAGGCCGCGAGGCCTGGTGGAGTGAAGCCAAGCCTACTATCCTACCCAGTGTCAGTAGGATGGCATTTATGCCCAGCACCTGTATGGAGTTAGTTGGTATCTGAATCCCCACCTTCTCTGTGTCTGGATAGCAGTACACCACAATGTACTCATCTATAGTCAGGCCACCTTTGAGCCCACGAGAATGTAGGTTCACTACTTCCCCCATCAAGAAATTCCAGTAATAAAGTATATGTCCTCCACCTCTATGGTGAGGGACATCCCATCTATCTGGAATGACTCTGAGTCTGGATCCCAGTATTCCACCAACATCTGTAATAGTCCTGGTTTAACCCTTAAGCCACCAAGACACCAAAATTTGTAGAGCCCACATGCACATAGCGCTTGTTGAGCCATTAGATCGGCCCTTACTGGCTTCTTCTACATCACCATGTTCACGGCCTCTCCATTTTAGAACCATCCTGCACAAAAAAATTGAATTTTTCCCATTAAAACACTTGAAAAACCTTAAGCACAACCCCATACGTGACTGTTTTCCAAATATCCGTGTATGTACGTGACTATTAGAGCATTTTCTGCATATATCCAGCCCTATACGTGGAAAAACCCTCAATTTTCGCATGGGCCGCAGTGCCTATTTTGGAATGGCCTAGAAAATCAAATACACCATGGAATTCGACAAAAATTGCATCAAAATGAAAGAGTGGAGCATGAGTAAGTACATGGAAAAAACGGTAGTGGATTCCACCAGCTGGATCTCCTGGAATTCGTTGTTGAAGTTCTGAGCTCAAATGGGTAAAATTTTCAAATGTTTTATAATGTTTTGAATTTTTTACTATTTATAGAAATTTTTTAAATTTTTGAAAAAATTTACCCCCTTTCCTATAGTTTGGACCGTTTCTAATCCCTTTGTACCATTTTTGGACTAATTTATGATGTAGGAGACCTTTTTTAGTGTCGTTTCAGCCGCTGGATTGACCCATTCGTGCCGATTTCAAGTATCATGTCTAAACTGGCATATAGGTTAGGTTTCATCACCATTTGCATTTTGCATGACCTTGTGACCATTTCATTATAGCCTTAGGTATGAACCCACTCTATTATGTCATGGAACCTTCTTGTTGTTTTAGAAGTGGCATGATGTGAGTGGTAGAGCTTGACCTTACATGGGTACCCTAGTTAGTGCCTTATTTGCATTTGGTGCCCATGCTGAAGTTTTGTCCCTTAGGGTGTGGGAGTCCGTTGTATAGTATTACCATGACATTTCACAAGAGCCTCATACTCCTCTTTATCTTTTGCTAGCCTATTTCCCTCAGGACTCCCTTATGTCAAGTTGTAATTGCATTATCATGAGCTTTGCCTGCCTTATTGAGCCTTACGTTAGCTTCCCTAACATTGAGTTTTAGCCATATAGCTCGAGCTTGTCTCATGTCTAGCCATGCAAAGCCATTTTATATATCCTTTGCAGCTTGATTCCCTATTTTTATAGGGAGGGGATTTTCCCCCGAGTTTCTCTATCCTACACATGTATCCTTGCATTGAGCATAGGTATGTTCCACTACTTGGAACTAGTTTGTTTGCCTATATGACACTCGTCTCCTCCTAGTTTGTAACTATAAAATAGTTTTATTAATTTTCAAGATTTTTAAATATTTGAAAAAGTCCAAAAAAATAAAAATAAACCAAAAAGTTGGACAAGGAAAGATGTTATCTTTTGGCAGCTGTCGAGTCGTGTCGCCTTCGAACATAGCACTATATATCACATCCGTTGGTTGGGTTTATAGTTTGACTTTAGGAGCTGTACTTGTTTATCTGATTTTATCTCCACTGACTGGTTAAGCTTCCAGTCCCCATGGAGCCTCTGTCGATGCCTCCTGTGTCGCAAAGATTCCCAATTTGTATATCAAGTCTATGCTACCTTTATTCATTCACCATTCATCATTATGCTCTTGTTCAAAGGAAGTTGAAACCTGAGTCAGTCATTCCTTGGTTATCTTGACTTTGCATGTTGGCCATTCCTGGTACAGTTACTGGTTTGTGCACCTTATGATCGAGTCCTTCCACATTATACAGCTTTGCTGAGTACCTCATGTGATGGGGGATTCCTTAATGCCATCCTTCTAGTGGATTTCATCCCATCGACTTCAGAGTCATTTTTGAGTGCCTTGAGACTTGTAGTCATCAGTGGCAGGTTCTCTCGCCATCGACAATTCTTTGGGAATACATCAGTGTCCCCTGATCGATGGATCCTCGCAAGTGTTCAACCTCAACACATTTATTCACACTTGTTAGTTTGCACTCTAGTACCTTGATTCCCATTTTCATTATCAGTGGGTGATCTCGCATCTGTTAACGGTATACATCAATGACCGGTAAGCAGATGATGGACTACTATGTTTGACCTCAACACCTCTATTCACATAGTAGGACATGTACTCATAGCAGTTTGTGTAGAAGACCTTCCAGATTGATGGCATCTCTTATATGCTACCTCCTTGATCGTGCCAGTGTTCATGAAATTTCAGCTCTCGTGACTTGATTCCAGTATATGTTAGACATTTCCAACCATTATGGAGATCTTGATCCATTATATATCTTCAGCTATTATGGAGATCATGGTCCTTTGTATATCTTCATCATGGAGATTCTAATCTATGTATATTGTATGTGGCGATGACCACTTATGTGATATTTTGTATCATGCCTATTCATGGCCATTGTACTCTTATGTATCCGAGACTGCTATATGTATTTACAGTTATATGCAGAGTTGTATCATTGTACTATGTTGATTGGGTGGCTGGTCTTCCATTTGGGATCCTTCATCACTCCACTTCTAGGATGGAATTATAATGTATTTCAGCCATTGTATTTAGGGGTCATCTGTTATAGCTGATCTTACCACTCCAAGTGAATCACACTTGTATGGCCTTCCCCTGTCCCTCTGTAGACTCCTTAGACCCCTTGGACCATTTTTTGTCCTTTGATGTTTCCTAGACCATCACTATAAACATGTGAAAATTAATACACATGACTTTTAAACCCCTAATCGCGTATATACGCGGGTTTAACCTCTAAAACTGCATACATCGGGATGTGTGCAAAATCCAAATACTTTTGGAGTTTTCCTTGACATGGATCCAACTCACTTGACTCCTGGCCTTCCATATGCCTTGAGATCGCTTGGATTCGACCTTTCATTACCCCTTTGAAAAGCTATATAAGGAACTCTCTGGTACATTGAAGGCATATGAGAGAATTGAGTGGAAAGAAACTATAGTCCATTGTTGTCAGAACTTGTGCTTGAGTCTGCATCCCTTTGTCCCTTTGACCACTTTTGTGTTCTTCCCAAGATTTCCTTTTGCTTGTGAGCTTGCTATCGAGAGATGGAGTATTGAGGTGGTGGAGACCCAAGTGGGGAATTCAGTTTCTCTGATTCGCAAACGTGCTGACAAAGGTTGTATCCATTGTAATCTCTGATTTTATATTAATAGAAATATATTTTCCTATCCAATAATATATGTTTGAATGAATATTTTATTCATGGATGATTTCAAATGCTTATACATTGTTGATTATATATGCTAGAACAGATCTAACACCCATATATATAGTATGCTTGTCTTGTTTAGTTGTTGTTGAGGAAGTGATTTATCAATTCAAGCTAAAGTTCGAAAGATCAACGAGGATCTACTTCAACCGTCTAGAATAAGGTACGAGGTCTGATCCTTTAGTGTTAGATATTTGATTTCTATTCCATATTGGAAAGGATTGATTTCTGGAGTCAAGCTATCTGTTGTGGTACCCCAAGGCATAGGAATTTCTCTCCATAACATCGTAGATTCTAGGAACAAGGGGATATGAAGTTATAAGTTTCCTTTTAACTTATTCATCTAATGATGATTCTTTAACAACTTTCGAGACTTTTTTCATAATCCATTTAATGTATTCTTCTTGAGTTTCTTGTAGCAACCACTATTAAGCAAGTGTTCATTCATCTTTTCAATGTAATCGTCCTTTTTTAGGATCACTGTTACTCCACCTTTTTCATCTTGCAAAACAACAATTTGCTCGTTAGCTTGAGATTTTTATGTGCTAAAAATCCTCCCTACTAATATTTGGTTTTGGTGGTATAGATCTTCTCAGGATTCTCGAGCAATCCCATTGAATATCTTTAGCTTCCCTTTCTAGTAGATGTCTTATGCTATCTTATGATCCACACAATCTTGCAAAGTTCTCAGCAAACGGGCTAAAACACTTGGTAGGTAACAAAGGTTCTTACATCACATATCCTTCTTTCTTTGTTAAAAAGATTAAAGGGAGGAAAATCAAGGAAAATGAGGTTCTTTTGAGATTGGAAGTTGTCTCTTTGTTTACAATAATTCCAGTAGATGATGTTATCAAAGTGATAAAAGATCTTATAGACCAAGAGAAAACTAGGGTAGTTAGCTTATTTTTTAGATCAATATTCTTCAGCTTTCAGGGAGAAATTTATGAGCAAACCTATGGTGTGGCTATGGGATCCCGAATTTCACCAATAGTGGCAAACTTGTTTATGGAAAAAATTGAGAAAGTAGTCAATGCATCTCACTTAAAATTGGAATGGTGTTCAAGATATGTTGATGATACATTCATTATATAGAGACATGGAAGAGAGGAAATAGAAAAATTCATTGAACATCTAAACAACTAGTGTCACTCAATCAAGTCCACAATGGAACTAGAAGAAAACCAATCGATTCCATTCCTTGATGCTTTGGTGATCCGAAAACAAAATGGTGATGTGTTTCATAAGGTTTATCAAAATAAAACATGTTGACATAGTTCTGTCAATAAGGGTTCACTTTGCATTGCTGTTAATAACCATCATCATAGAATCACTAAACATCGGCCCAAAAAGAGTTTAACCTTCCCAGCAACACACGCAGAGTAGGTGCAATCTCACTCGAGATGTCTGAGGGAGGGTTGCAGGAACCACATTTCCATAGTAGGAAGAGGACACACATTATCTCATACTCAATCAAAACATCACCCAAATATCTAGGATCATAACAAGATACAATGCAACCGTACCATTAGCCAATTCTAATTATAATCCTTATTCGCATTAACACATATTCATATCGACATAAATATTGGCATATATTAGACTAGTAAATACTATGGTAATTCGTAGCATTCACATACTAGTAAAGGATAAAAACCAAAAAAATAATACAATCATTCATCATTCCTTATTAACTTATCTATTACATCGCATATCAATAGATTTCTGAACCAACAGTTCTGAAAAGAGGTTACAAAAATAGAATCCCTGATGAAAACATCATCAAATACAACAAAATTTGTAGGTGTAAAACATTGCAACCCATAAGGTCACAAAAATGTCAATCTTTGAGATACAATTCATAAGAATAATAGTCTAGGAACAATGTTGTCTAAGATTTACAATCCTAATTCTACTTATAGGCTCACTTGGCGATTACAAAATGGTCCATTTGGCCAATTGCTAACTAACTTAACCAAAATATCCTTATTTATCGGCTTCTTTACCCTCCGTGACTGATCTTTGTCCTTGTCGACACCCTTTGTGTCACTGGAGGTACCACAATTTGTGTGCTCTAACCCTGTAGAAATAAGGCCCCAACATAAACGTGTGGCTTGTCCTCGAGCCATCTCAGCTGGAAGCGACTGGTGTGTTCAATTGTGCTTGAAATCATCATATGTTATCTTTACTTGGTCGATGACTTGTCTAACCAAAACCTTGAGTGTTGCGCACTCTTGCACTTGTTTCTCTGTCGGGTGTTCCCCACCCATCTATTTTACTTTCGTCAAGTCCACCTTTCTCTTCGTCATTCCTTCCATGGTCTTGAGTGCCAGCTATTGTTCTATGTTTTGAAGTTCAGCCATGTGCATCATTCTTTGTTGGTGCCTTGTACGAGCCTTGTTGACTCATTGTTGTAATTCTTTTAGTTCAGATGCCTTCGTCACTTGCGCAAGTAGGGGAACCATCTTAAGCGATCCCCTCAATTCTTCTAGTTGTACTTCTACTTCTCTAGGATACACCTTCCATTGGTGCAATTGTTGATCTTGTACCAAACTTCCCCAAAATTGCATTACCACTTATGCGATTGTCTGTGCTGCCTTCTCTAGTCCATAATTTATGTTGTGGCATCATCTATTGCACTTCTCCTTTCTAATATTTGTTCCAACGCTATTTTGGGTACCACCCTAGCCTGCAATTCCTCGTTTTCCTTTCATAGGTTTGCAATACGTTTTCCTAACTGCAGCACCTTTGCTTTCACAAGCATCTTTTGGCTAAATTTGGGTGCCTCTTCACAGGCCAATGAGACCACATGCTCCAATATTTTCCTGTCTTCAAAATCCTTTGTTCTTTCTTTTATTATGACCTTTTTTAACTTTGTGTTATTGAAGCTCCTCTTCAATGCTTTGTACTTGTTTTTTATAGTGGACTATCTTATCATGATTTGTTTCTTCTCAATCCTTGATTTCCTCACTTGCTGCGTTCTAAATGCGTTTTAGCATAGACATTGGGATCAGGTTCAAATCGATATAGATTAGGTCATTCCCTCGTAATGTGGCATATGTGACTTCATCTCATGTTTTTTATCACATGTGGTAAAATATGCATCAACCACACCTTTGTGACAATGTCTACTTCGACTATTCTTTGCAATGTTCCTTCTTGCGGTATAATCGTGTTAAGTACTACATTTTCTAGCATGTGGAGTTGTGAAACTTGATGGAAATATCCAGTCGCATGGTGTGTAACCTTCTCCCATTTTTTCATTTACCACATTGGATATTGTGCATATTAGCTTGTTTGTTTGCTCATTGAAGAGTCTAGCAGTTCCACTCCCCTCACCTTGCTCAAACCTATCCTTCGTCCATGCTTCTTCTTGTTGTTTCTTAAGCTCTCATTATGTAGGAGCCACTGATGATGCTTCATCCTATGATTATTCTTCCTCTTTTAACACCTTTGGTTCTTCTTGCTCTTCTGGTTCGTTTGTCCGAAACCCTACTTCTAGGTCTGATAGCTGGTCTTCACTGAGTGGAACCTTCCATTTTTCTAGCCATTCCACAACTATAATGTCCAATTCTTGATTGTTGAGCTTATATTGCATCGTATACCACTGCTTCTATGGATCTACACGCACTTGAATGAAAATGGCCAGATTCCTTGTCAACAACTCTGGAACTCTATGATACTTCTTCACTACTTCTTCTGTCAGGCGTCGAATATTTACTGCTTATGTTCACAACACATCCAAATAGATGTAGAATTGGATGTTATTGTTCCCCTTCCTCTCTTTGTCTTTTAGTTCCCATAAATTTTTGTAGTTCGTTGTGTGGCATATATTGGAAACTTCAGAATCCATCCCTTGGTATTGCAGTGGTTCCATCCAACTAGCCAACACAATTAGAATTAGAAACCATGAATATATAAGCGGATTATTAGTCTCTTGCGCTAATACTGGTTCCTCCATCATCTCATTCAACAGGAAAAGGGACCAGTTCATTTGTACGCCTTCTACAGACTATTCCGCAGATGCGATGACCCCTGATTTGCATTGGTTTGGTCGATTCTTCCACACGATTTTGAGATATAGAAAATTTTTTGCGATCCTAACTACCTGCTCATTGACTGTGTTGATAAGATATGCACTGGTATCCTTCACCACCCCATATTTGTGCTTCAGCTTCGCAACAAGCGTTTTGTCATTATCTTTCCCTTGGAAATATTGCATTGGATTTACCCTTGCCTTGGGAAATCCTGTTATTTGTGAAATTAAGTCGAATGTGATTGGGAATTTGGTGTCCAGCCATAAATATCCACCATGAAAGAAATCTACTAGATTATTTACACATGTAATTGCCTCCGTCGATCTCCCAAAGTGTGGCATATGCATTATTGATAGAAGTCTTGATCTTTGCAATCCTAGTTCCCACTACGTTGGTTCCCTTGTAATTGGACCCCCTGGTCCATGCGATATCTCCACATGTGTGTATTTCGTGCATTTTGGGTAGGCCAAAATATCACAGTCATTATACTACAATTTTTGCAACCACTGGATGATATTTCCTATAACATGGAATCCCTTTGGTATCACCGACATCTTGATGGTGTAATTATCATTCTTACCAATTCACATTGTTGGTTCCCCTTCCTTACTTGGTGGCACATATTTGGGAATGTCTGCTCCCATCGGTACTACTGGTCCTGATTTCCTTCCACTTGTTGTCATTTCCTCCTCTGTAGTGGTCGTTTGCCACAATTCAGTACAATTCCAAAACTCCTTGCTCAACACTAATGCTAGGATGTACTTTTACGATACACCTAGGGATACAATGGCCAAGGATATGATGCTCCAGAAGCTTATGCTCAACATCAACATGGAATGCTCCAGGGCTTATGCCCAACACATCTACTTTATCTTTTCATGTGTTCCAGAGATTTTAACTCAATACAAAGGTAAGTACTCATGTGCTCCAGAGCTTCTCTCTCAACACAAGTAATCAACCACTCAAGTGGTCCAGAGCTCCTCGCTCAAAACAAAACATCTCATCAATCATGTGCTTCAGGGTCCACGCCCAACACAAACAAGCATATACATATATCATCAATAATTGGCTTATGCCCAATATGTAAAACACATCGTCATGTTCATATGCAGTGGGGTCTTTGAACCAATATAACAATAAACATCAAGATAATCATCATAATTGATAGGAACCTACCTATAAGTGTTAGGTCCAAAATTTGGGATATTACAGAAGACTTGCATCATTTAATTTCCTTAGATTGACACATATCCATATTTTCCATGTCTTTTTGTCCTGAACGACCATTGGGATGATCCACTCTAATTCTTTAATAGAATTAATAATACCTGCATCCAGTATCCATTCTAATTCAGCCTTAGTGTGCTCTTTGTGTCTAGTATTCAAGCTATAATGTCACTTCTTCACTAGTTTCACATCAGGTTTCAGAGTGATCTTCATTTCACCCAAGTCCCCTCAAATTCCTTTCATCTCAAAAATTTTTGTCAAAAATAAATCCTAAAACTCATGTAGTAGGTCGATGACCTTCCCCATTGTCAAATCATCCCAATAGTCTCCAATACTAGCAAACGTTGGGTCTTCCATTGTCCCAATATTGACCCTTTTTTATCTTCAGCGACTGCTTGAATTTGTCGAACGGTATTTCTGGTGCTTCAATGTCGCAACTTCCTTCTGACTATGGAACATATACGAATCTTGGATCATCCTCATAAGCAGGTTCTCCCGACATGTTGTAACACTCCGTCATCATCTACAGAGTTGGTTTCCATTGTGGTCCCGTCGATAATCCAGTCAAAACTATCACCAATACCTTGCCGCATATGTTTTGTAGCGCACTATTAATGAATGGATTTTTGTCTGTGAAACTTGTTGAGGCCTGGAAATTCGCAGGTGGAAACAGTAAGGGATTCTCCCCAATCAACGTTCCCAACTATCCCGTTGACTGTTTGGAATAGGGAATCCGTCCCATTTGCGGTCCGGATACCGTAGGTCAAGAAACGAAAATTGAAGCTTTACCGGTTGCGGCCCGGCCCACCGAGTTTTTTGTATTTTGACCTAAAGAGATGATATGCAAGTGCCTAACTAAATGCAGGGGGTCAAGATGCAGGGAGCGGTCACAACGTGATGCGCAGGTTCTTACCTCTCGTCTTGTGCTCGCAAGAAACCAAACCAGATGCAAAAAGAAATAAACTAACTATCTAAACTATCCCTAAGGAGCAAGGTTATCATTTCGAATGAGCAATAAATTTTCACATACATTAAGAGGAATCACAGATAGCTGATATCTCTTCTAAAGCACATGAACGCTTACAGAAATTTAAATAACCGGATAGCTTACCATTTTATGACAACATTTATTGCTCACAGTGAAAAATATCCCAAAACTACTGAAGAACATTTAACCAGAACATAGGTTCAGAACATTAAATACTCTTACAGTAAATGAAAACACAGCTGAAAACGAAATAGTTCCTCTTCAAGATTATTCATTGAATTGCGCTGATACATTCCACTTTTCACTCTCACTGATAGACAAATTTGCAGTTTCCTTTGCAAAACGAAGTAGTTCCTCTTACAAGCAAACATTTACAAAATTCTTCCAGGGGAAAAAGCCCCTTTTTCAGTCCTACTTCTAAATATTTAAACTAGAACTACTGCCCCTGGGGCTGCTTTCAAGCGTGTGACTTTTCAATTTCTTCAACGCTTCATATTCTGATATTTTGTCAGCAGGTGATCATGAAACACTCGGTAACTGATCCGTTTCTGGGATCACACCTTTACAGCTCCGGATTTTGTCCTCCATTCGCCTCATTTCAATCATACCTTCGCCAAATGGGTTAGTCTTTCTTCTTGTTGTGGCAGATTGACCGGTTGCCTAGAAAATGTCTGCATTCAACTCACGAGCATGGTTCAATCAAAAAATATAATTAATTAACCATCATTCCGCAATGAAATGGTCGAGCGAAACACACACGGGTCTGGCAACATATCCTATGGTCACCGGAGGGAAAATTCAAGTCGGCCGTCAGATGTAAGTGAGCTCGCAGGCTAAAGGGTTCAGCCAGCTGCAACGTCGGATGAGGCTTGAGTCACGGCCAGGCGAAACGCGGGCGGGATAGGCCATAAATCAGACGTCGGGCGGTTTTAGCTTAGGAAGTCGGAAGACTTTGGGAGCCGCAACGGCGGAGGAGGAGAGCTAGAGGATGCGTAGAACGGATGGGAAGAACTTAGTCAGACATCAGAAGAGACTCAAATCGGAAGCTGACTATCTCTTCCCTGTCGCAACGGTGGGCGAGGAGAAGCTACGGACAAGCGATTTGTAGTTAACCTAAATCGGGTGTCGGACGGCTTTAAGAAATCGGACGCTGAAACGATCTGGGAGCCGCAATGGTGGCGGGAGAGAAACTCACAGCTTTCAACCTGGAACTAAAAAGGGGCCGATTACAGAAAAAAATCCAAGTATTCAAATAGCTTTAAACATCAGGCACATCTAGGTTCGTTCTTTCCACAAAAAGGAAACTCTGAAAAACAAAGATTTCCCCCTTTTTTCGACCAGTACATCGGCATCCATGACTCAAACCAAAAATGAATGAGGAAAACATAAACTGACTGACATTCATCTTCGAAGTAAAACGAAAAACAGATATGCCGGAGAGGCTTAAGTCTTTAACGATCAAACCAAGTAAAATGATGAGGAGGGGCCTAGAGTTTAAGTAAAAATAAATTCAGGGAGAACGGTTGCGGCAGCAACAACTGGCGACTTCCTGGTGAACCTAGATCTCTGGATGACTTTTCTTTGAGTAGCAGACTATTTCCTAACCAAAATGCATTAAAATAAATCTTCCAGCTATCCGGATTTCTCCCATGACCGCAGTGTGTACCTTAATCATTGATGCTAGTCCCATTTGGGGAGAGGGGAAACCGAAACATTCAAGTCTAGACCACTATGTTGAGGCCAGAGTATGAGTTTCAATATTACCTCTGTTTTCAGGTAGCTAACAACATGGACATCATAGGATTGCAGCAGATGCTAGACAGCAATATTCGTTTGTTCCTCATTCCCATGCCATTTTGACACTTTTGTGTCTTTGGAATTTTGTCCCTTTCATTTGAGTCTTTCTGTGCGCCTTTCTTACTGAATTTTAATTCAGGATCCTCTATCCCATATTGTCCTTTTGTGTGAGTGGTATATTTTTTAAGTTTCAGCTCACGGACGGAGAGGATCTTTTGGCTTTAAGTGCTTATGATTCAGCACCTGTTTTGATTTATGATGCTTTTATAGAAGTGCTGACTCTTTATTCGCCTTTTGGCCTTTGTTTTTTTGGCATGGGATCATTTGTATCTACTACACTGTTCACCTTGCTTCTTCCTATGGGTCCTTTACTGTTGCTCCTTAGAATATTTTAAGTGTGATGTGGATGGAGCCCCGACATAGTACTCTAGACTCTTCAAATCTGGTTTAATTCACTGGGGTTAAGCAAGACTTCAATGCACACAACATTTTATTCGAGAAAACTGTAAGGATGGAAGAAATCTTTTAGCAATACACAGGCTGGCACTCAACGTATTTGCTATTCCCAAAAATACCTTAATATTCTCCAGACAACCGCAAGTTCGTTCCCCTTATTGAAAATCAAAACTTAAAATTAAAACAAATGAAAGCATGACTCGAAAACAGCCACACAGCTTATTTATCATTACAAGGCAGAAACAATCGAAGAAAATCAAGAAAAGTAAGGCTTGAGAACCAGACCATTAACTGGCAAGTTCTCCTCCCATCCCTATAAATCTTGCAGCTTATAAGTATCAGGGCCAAGTTTGGCTACAATCTGAAAGGGGCCTACCCATAACTGCTGGAATTTGGTATGCTTTCCTTTTTCATCATGGGGGTGGTCCCACTTGAGGACTAAGTCTCCTACTTCAAAGTCCTTTTTCCCAGCTTTATGTTTGTCAAACCATCTTTTGACTATCTCCTGCTGTTGTTTGAAATGTTCTCTAGCCTTGGATCTGGCTTCTTCTGCTTTTAGGAGATTATATATTCTTATTTGCAAAAATTCATCATCTGACCCCCTAGACTCTTGAGCTAGTATGGAATATGGTAGCAGAATGTTGGGAGGTAGGATGGCTTCCTTTCCGTACACAAGGGTATAGGGTGACACTCCTACTGCAGACTTGGGGGTGACTCTGTTAGCCCACAGGGCGTTGGGTAAGGCTGAGTGCCAACTTCGCTAGTTTTCTATGACAATCTTCTTCAGGATTCTAATAAGGTTTTTATTGGAGGATTCGACCAGGCCATTCCCTTGCAGATAGTATTTATCAGAATAATGTAATTTTATCCCTTTCTCATGAGCAAATGCAGTCAATTTAATTGATGAAAAGTATTTAGCATTATCAAAAACTACTGAAATTGGAACTCCAAACCTAGTCATGATATGATCTTGTAGGAAGCTGATGACTTCGTCCTCGTTGATCTTGCGCAATGGTATAGCTTCGACCCAGCGAGTGAAATAATCAGTCGCAGTAAGAATGTACTTTTGCACTAGGGAAGAATTCATTTTTATCTCTCCAATAATGTCCAACCCCCACTGTTCAAATGGTTCTGTGATCATAACAGGTTTTAGGGGTGCTGCTGCCCTGGGCTATCTTCCACCGCACCTTTGACAAATGTCACATTTCCTGACATGTGCATGTGCATCCTTGAAGAGCATAGGCCAATGGTAACCAGCTCTAAGGATTTTGTGGGATGTAGTGTCGCCTGAATAATGTCCCCCAGCCGGACCGTCATGTAATTCTGCCATTACGTTCTTTGCGTCCTCCTTTTCTAAACATCTGAGAAGAACCCCATCATAATTCTTTCTGAATAACACTCCCTCAACAAGATGATAGGAGGCTGATTTGAGACACAAAGCTCTTCTTTGTTTGGAATTCCAATGTTCTCGTAATATCCCCGACTGTAAGTATTGCACAATGTTCCTATACCAGGATTCAGGAGCTGTAAACAGAGGGCATACATCCATTACATGCAGTTCAGCTTCCTCTTCCAATGCTTGTTCTTCGTTATTTCTACTTCCAGTCATCAATTTTCATAGCCCTTGACCTTTCACTATAGTAGTCAGCTTGAATTCGAGGTCGTATTCTTGAAGGGCTGTTACCCAGTTGCCTCTTTTTTCTCCCAACTCTTTCTGAATGAGAAGAGATCTTAGTGCTGGGTAAGGGACTATTACCTTGGTCTGATTTTTTAATATGTAAGGCCTGAAAAGCTTTACTGCCTTAAATATTGTGTAAGCCTTCTTATCAATGGATGGGTAGTTTAATTCAGCCCCTTGAAGCCCAGTGCTCATGAAAGAGATTGGGAATTCATCACCCCCGTCCTCCTTTTGTGTAAGTACGGCTGCCAATGAATCATCGTATGCAAATGTGTACATAATGAAGTCTTTATCAAAGTCCGGACTTTTCAGTGAGGGCACATGGGAAACATCAGTCTTGATTTTGGTCAATGCAGTATTTTCAGTTTCAGGCCACCTAAACTGTGCATTTTGCTTGACCATCTGCTGCAATGGCTTAACAGTCTGAGCAAAATCAGGCACAAACCTTCGTACGAAATTTATTGTCTCCATGAAAGATTGCATTCCTTTTTTATTATGGGGCATAGGAATTTGTTCAATGGCCTTGATTCTTTTTGGGTCTATGGATATACCTCTCTTTGACACTATATGCCCCAGTAATTTGCCTTCTATGACCGCGAATATGCATTTCTTAGGATTTAGGGAAATTCCATACTTCCGACAGCACTCGAAAATTTGGTTTAGGTGGAACCCGTACTCCCCTCTTTTCTTCGAAAATATTGTGATATCATCAAGGTAGACCACCACACTTCGTCCAATCAGTCCACGGAAAGCTATGTCCATAGCTCTCTGAAATGTCACGCCAGCATTAATCAATCCAAAAGGCATTCTTCTATATGCGAAAGTTCCCCATTTAGTTCTGAATGTTGTCTTTAATCTATCTTCCTCGGCCACCAACACTTGGTTGTAGCCAGAGAATCTATCTAACAATGAAAATAATTCAGAACTAGAAACCATCTATAGCAATTGCTCCATGGGAGGCACCGGATAGTTGTCTTTGTTTGAGGCGCGGTTTAAGTTTCTGAAGTCCACGCACAGTCTGATTTCTCCATACTTTTTCCTGACCGGCACCAAATTTGACACCCACTCTGAGTGCCAGACTTTAAAAATAATCCTAGTGTCTAGCAATTTTTTCACCTCGCTTTGAATTAGTGGCTCCAACTTGGGGTGCATCTTCCTCAACGGTTGCTGATATGGCTTGACACCTGTTTTAATAGGGATGATATGCTTGATAATGCTGGTGTCGTAGGTCTTCAAATCTGTGTAAGTCCAGGCAAAGACATCTTTGTACTGCTTGAACAGACTGACAAACCTATCCCTTTCAGCAGGTGAACAACATTTTCCGAGGTTCACAAACTTAGGATCCGTCTCAGTTCCCAAATTTATCAGTTCAAACTGCGGGGTTGAGCTGTGTGTCTTTACATTAGCGGGTCTTCAGAATTTTTCATTCAAGTCAAACATCTTCTCTAATGTTCGGACTCCTTTAGGGACGAAATTGTCAAATTTCATCTCGGCTTGGTGCTTTTCATCATCGATGATCGCTCCTTTGAATACATCCTCGTTGGTCAAACATTCTATGATTTGTTGGTCATCATCGAACACCCTCATATTGGTGATCATATCTGGTATGGAGGGCCTGAAAAGTAATTCAATAGAACATCTATTATTAGTGCGTACCAGCCTGGCAGCTGATGTGGCCAAAATATCAGCAGCCGCGTTTTTCATTCTTGGGATTGAAACAATATTGAATGCATGAAAACGTTTAAGCAACTACCATACCTCGCTTTGGTAAGATTTCAAATGGCGGGAAACACAATGTATTTGATTTCTTATCTGCTTTACAACTATTTCTGAGTCGCCAAAATTTTTTAAACTAGTAACCTTTAGCTCAATCGCTTTTTTGAGTCCCTGTAGCAGTGCTTCATACTCAGCCGTATTGTTAGTACACTCAAACTCTAATCTACAGGACAGGAAGTGTTTATTTTTTTGTGGATCAATAAGGACGCAGCCGGTCCCTCACCCTTCTAAAGTTTTAGATCCGTCAAAAAATAAAGTCCAAAAAACATTATCTACTGAAAAAGAATCTACTTCTACTGCTAAATCTACTACTTTACAATCAAACTTATTAGCCTGAGAAAAACGAAGGAGATCAGGTTGGGTGTCAGACGTGTCGCTGGCCTCTTCTGCTTGATAATTCCCTGGTTCCAGTTTGAGAAATTAGTTTCCTAACACAGGTTTGACTGGTATATTCTTCTCATCCAGTTGGGTAACATTGTACTTCATGTAAGGCTCTCTCAAAACCTTAATCTGATTGGGGATTCCTTTGTATGGAAACCAGAGGTGTGACCAATCTGAGGCGAAGTATCCATTCAATTTAGCTGACCAATCTCTGCTCAATACCAGGCCATAAGCGTCTGGTATATCAGCCACCACAATGTTGATAACTTGGCATACTTTGCCATTTGATGACAGACGAATTAGAACGTCCTCCATTTCACCAATTACCTTAACGTCGGTCCTATCCAATTGTACCACCCTCCACGTGGTTGGCTTAAACTGCCCATTGATTTTCTTACATACTGATACGGGAATAACATTAATTGATGCCCCTGAGTCTACTAGACAATTGTGAACGTTATGATTAAAAATTTCAAATGTCAGGAGGAAAGGTGGCTATTTAATTTTAGACATACCTCCGGTACTAGCTTCTCCAATTTCTTCTTCATCTCGAGGCTGATTATCGGTGGGCAGCTTTTCTCCTGATGTTTCAAGTTCCTTCAACAACTTTTATTTCTGCTGGGGTACTTTGCACATTTCAAACAGTGGGACATTTGCCTTTATCTTCTTTAAATCTTCAACAAGGTCATATTCAATTTGTTGTCTAATGGACTGAGATTGATCAGCACTCACCTTCTCTTTATTTGGTTTAGGCAATGTTCTGTTCTGTTTAGGATCTTAACTGGTAATGGTGAATTCTGGAATCTGATCAGCCAAGGATTTATCTTGGAACTTCTTTCTCACATTTATTTGCAGCCTTCTGATCTTTGGGAGTAAGATACTATTATCACTAATCGTCCCTTGACTTCTAGTTATCACGTTGGCTTCCCTGATATTTTTGTGTTTTTTAGTTATATCTTCTTCTGCATCGATTAAGGAGACAGAACTCCAAAAAACCATAGTCTCTTCTTCTTGTTCCTTTGTAGAAGTAGAAGTAGCATTTTCTTTCTTTTCATCATCATCTTCTTCCGCTAGTCTCGAATCTAACATCTGATTCATGACTAACGTCATTGAATTTATCCATTGTGGGAAGCTCTTTTTAGAGTGAGGCTGTTGATGAAAGTTATAGAAATTTTCCATCCCTATCTCTATCAGGTTCATAGACGTAGTATTGTGAGGAGGAGGTTGGGACTGATTGTTTTCCTCCCTTTTCTTATAATAAGTCCTGTAGAACTTATGTGTTTCCTTCTCCTTTTCCAAGTCTATGACCTTATTAGACAGTTTTTGCATCATTTTGGCCATACTCTCATAGTCTGGTGCTTTCTCCTCTTTAGGCTTGGTGAACAGTAAAGTTTTCCTTCTCTCTCCTCTTTCCCTCGACTGTTCCGGATAGTCTTTGATACTTTCTCTTTCCGCTTCCACCACCTCTGCTTCTTCGTAGGTCTCTGTCAAAGTAGGCTTGGCCCTACCTTTAGCAAACATGGCCAAATCTTGACCCAAAGCTGAAGTATAGTACTCAATTAGTACTTTGTCTAAAGGCTTGTCTGTTTTAGAAAAGTTTTTAAGATATGCAGCGAACCTTTGTGTGAAACTGTGCACTTTCTCCTTTTTCTCTTTCTTTAGTGCACATAATCCTTTCATAAGGGATGCATGAGTCTTTTGAACTGCATACTTACTCCTGAAAATTCTCTCGAAAGTATCCCAATCCGGGATAGAATTAGCAGGCAACCCAAAGTACCAAGATGCAGCAGCTCCTTTGAGGGTATGCGGGAATAGTCTACACACCACATCTTCGTGTTCTCCAGCACTCAGACCTTCTATTGCCAAGTAGAAACTTTGTAGATGATCATCCACTAGGATCTTCTCATTGGGGTCAAATTTAGGAAATAACTTCTCAAAGGCTTGAGGTAGGTCATGCAAAGGGGGAGTCAAGTTTAGGGGTGACCTAGCTTTCCACGCAGACGGTGGGTTTGGTGGATTAGGAGGGGGTTGGTTGGCGTTAACACCGGCCATGAGTTGAGGTGGAGAGTGTGGAGGGGAACCAACAGGAGTGTGAACAGGAGAAATGTAAGGGGTTTCCAGGCCTTCTTGATTCAAGGGTAGCTCAACCTCTTGCAAGGCAGTCTCTACCAGCTCTTTCCAGTCTCCAACCAGTACCGAATCTTCCACTATGGGATGGTCTTTCTTCTTGTATTCTCTTCTAGGCAATTCGTGAATAATTGGTAACCCTCCAATCTTCTTTACATAAGCACAGGTGTGTCTTCTCAGATCATTAACAATTTCGTTGCGAACAGGATATAGATGTTCTATGTTTTCTTCTTCCGGAATTGGATTACATGGTCCACTACTTTCAGAACTGTAAGTAGCGGAATAATCTTTGAAAAACGGGTTTCCTCGGCCAGCCATGCACTAGCGGCCCTCCTTCTAGCGCCAAAACTGTTGAGGCCTAGAAATTTGCAGGCGGAAACAGTAAGCGATTCTCCCCAATCAACGTTCCCAACTAGCCCGTTGACTGTTTGGAATAGGGAATCCATCCGGTTTGCGGTCCGGCTACCGTAGGTCAAGAAACCAAAACTGAAGCTTTACCAGTTGCGGCCCGACCCACCGAGTCTTTTGTATTTTGATTTAAAGAGATGATATGCAAGTGCCTAACTAAATGCAGGGGGTCAAGATGCACGAAGCGGTCACAATGTGATGCGCAGGTTCTTACCTCTCGTCTTGTGCTCGCAAGCAACCAAACCAGATACAAAAAGAAATAAACTAACTATCTAAACTATCCTTAAGGAGCAAGGTTATCATTTCGAATGAGCAATACATTTTCACATACATTAAGAGGAATCACAGATAGCTGATACTTCTTCTAAAGCACATGAATGCTTAAAGAAATTTAAATATCCGGATAGCTAATCATTTAATGACAACATTTATTGCTCATAGTGAAAAATATCCCAAAACTACTGAAGAACATTTAACCAGAACATAGGTTCAGAACATTAAATACTCTTACAGTAAATGAAAACACAGCTGAAAACGAAATAGTTCCTCTTCAACATTATTCATTGAGTTGCGCTAATACATTCCACTTTTCACTCTCTCCGATAGACAAATTTGCAGTTTCCTTTGCAAAACGAAGTAGTTCCTCTTACAAGCAAACATTTACAAAATTCTTCCAGGGGAAAAAGCCCCCTTTTCAGTCCTACTTCTAAATATTTAAACTAGAACTGCTGCCCTTGGGGCTGCTTTCAAGCATGTGACTTTTCAATTTCTTCAACGCTTCATATTCCGATCTTTTGTCAACAGGTGATCATGAAACACTCGGTAACTGATCTGTTTCTGGGATCATGCCTTTACAGCTCCGGATTTTGTCCTCCATTCCCCTCATTTCAATCATACCTTCGCCAAATGGGTTAGTCTTTCTTCTTGTCGTGGCAGATTGACCGGTCGCCTGGAAAATGCCTGCATTCAACTCACGAGCATGGTTCGATCAACAAATATAATTAATTAACCATCATTCCACAATGAAATGGTCGAGCGAAACACACACGGGTCTGGAAACATATCCTATGGTCACCGGCGGGAAAATTCAAGTCGGCCGTCAGATGTAAGTGAGCTCGCAGGCTAGAGGGTTCAGCCAACCGCAACATCGGATGAGGCTTGAGTCGCGTCCAGGTGAAACGCAGGCGGGATAAGCCATAAATCGGACGTCGGGCGTTTTTAGCTTCAGAAGTGGGAAGACTCTAGGAGCCGCAATGGCAGAGGAGGAGAGCTATAGGATGTGCGGAACGGACCGGAAGAACTTAGTAGGACGTCAAAAGAGACTCAAATCAGAAGTTGACTCTCTCTTCCCGGCCGCAACGGCGGGCGAGGAGAAGCTACGGACAAGCGATTTGTAGTTAACCTAAATCGGGCATCGGACGGCTTTAAGAAATCGGACGCTGAAACGATCTGGGAGCCGCAACGGTGGCGGGAGAGAAACTCACAGCTTCCGACCTGGAACTAAAAAGGGGCCGATTACAGAAAAAAAAAACCAAGTATTCAAACAGCTTTAAACATCAGGCACAGCTAGGTTCATTCTTTCCACGAAAAGGCAACTCTGAAAAACAAAGATTTCCCCGTTTTTCGACCAGTACACCGGCATCCATGACTCAAACCAAAACTGAACGAGGAAAACATAAACCGACTAACATTCATATTCGAAGTAAAATGAAAAACAGATATGCTGGAGAGGCTCAAGTCTTTAACGATCAAACCAAGTAAAATGATGAGGAGGGGCCCAGAGTTTAAGTAAAAATAAATTCAGGGAGAACAATTGTGGCAGCAACAACTGGCGACTTCCTGGTGAACCTAGATCTCTGGGTGAATTTTCTTTGAGTAGCAGACTGTTTCCTAACCAAAATGCATTAAAAGAAATCTTCTAGCTATCCGGATTTCTCCCATGACCGCAGTGTGTACCTTAATCATTGATGCTAGTCCCATTTGGGCAGAGGGGAAACCGAAACCTTCAAGTCCAGACCACTATGTTGAGGCCAGAGTATGAGTTTCATTATTACCTCTGTTTTCAGGTAGCTAACAACATGGACACCATAGGATTGCAGCAGATGGTAGACAACAATATTCATTTGTTCCTCATTCCCATGCCATTTTGACACTTTTGTGTCTTTGGACTTTTGTCCCTTTCATTTGATTATTTCTATGCGCTTTTCTTACTGAATTTTAATTCAGGATCCTCTATCCCATAGTGTCCTTTTGTGTGAGTGGTATATTTTTTAAGTTTCAGCTCACGGACAGATAGGATCTTTTGGCTTTAAGTGCTTATGATTCAGCACCTATTTTGATTTATGATGCTTTTATAGAAGTGCTGACTCTTTATTCGCCTTTTGGCCTTTGTTTTTTTGGCATGGGATCATTTGTATCTACTACACTGTTCACCTTGCTTCTTCCTATGGGTCCTTTACTGTTGCTCCTTAGAACATTTTAAGTGTGACGTGGATGGAGCCCCGACATAGTACTCCAGACTCTTCGAATCTGGTTTAATTCACCGGGGTTAAGCAGGACTTCAATGCACACAACATTTTATTCAAGAAAACTGTAAGGCTGGAAGAAATCTTTTAGCAATACACAGGCTGGCACTCAACGTATTTTCTATTCCCCAAAATACCTTAATATCCTCCAGACAACTGCAAGTTCGTTGCCCTTATTGAAAATCAAAACTTAAAATTAAAACAAATGAAAGCATGACTTGAAAATAGCCACACAGCTTATTTATCATTACAAGGCAGAAACAATCGAAGAAAATCAAGAAAATTAAGGCTTGAGAACCAGACCATTAACTGGCAAGTTCTCCTCCCATCCCTGTAAATCTTGCAGCTTATAAGTAGCAGGGCCAAGTTTGGATACAATCTGAAAGGGGCCTACCCATAACTGCTGGAATTTGGTATGCTTTCCTTTTTCATCATGGGGGTGGTCCCACTTGAGGACTAAGTCTCCTACTTCAAAGTCCTTTTTCCCAGCTTTATGTTTGTCAAACAATATTTTGACTATCTCCTGCTGTTGTTTGAAACATTCTCTAGCCTTGGATCTGGCTTCTTCTGCTTTTAGGAGATTATATATTCTTATTTGCAGAACTTCATCATCTGACCCCCTAGACTCTTGAGCTAGTATGGAATATGGTAGCAGAATGTTGGGAGGTAGGATGGCTTCCTTTCCGTACACAAGGGTATAGGGTGACACTCCTACTGCAACCTTGGGGGTGACTCTGTCAGCCAACAGGGCGTTGGATAAGGCTGAGTGCCAACTTCGCTGGTTTTCTATGATAGTCTTCTTCAGGATTCTAATAAGGTTTTTATTGGAGGATTCAGCCAAGCCATTCCCTTGCGGATAGTAGTTAGCAGAATAATGTAATTTTATCCCTTTCTCATGAGCAAATGCAGTCAATTTAATTGATGAAAAGTATTTAGAATTATCAAAAACTACTGAAATTGGAACTCCAAACCTGGTCATGATATGATCTTGTAGGAAGCTGATGACTTCGTCCTCGTTGATCTTGCGCAATGGTATAGCTTTGACCCAGCGAGTGAAATAATCAGTCGCAGTAAGAATGTACTTGTGCAGCAGGGAAGAATTCGGTTTTATCTCTCCAATAATGTCCAGCCCCCACTGTTCAAATGGTTCTGTGATCATAATAGGTTTTAGGGGTGCTGCTGCCCTGGGCTGTCTTCCACCACACCTTTGACAAATGTCACATTTCCTGACATGTGCATGTGCATCCTTGAAGAGCGTAGGCCAATAGTAACCAGCTCTAAGGATTTTGTGGGTTGTAGTGTCGCCTGAATAATGTCCCCCAGCCGGACCGTCATGTAATTCTGCCATTACTTTCTTTGCGTCCTCCTTTTCTAAACATCTAAGAAGAACCCCGTCATAATTCTTTCTCAATAACACTCCCTCGTCAAGATGATAGGAGGCTGATTTGAGACGCAGAGCTCTTCTTTGTTTGGAATTCCAATGTTCTGGTAATATCCCTGACTGTAAGTAATGCACAAGGTCCCTGTACCAAGACTCAGGAGCTGTAAACAGAGGGCATACATCCATTACATGCAGTTCGGCTTCCTCTTCCAATGCTTGTTCTTCGTTATTTCTACTTCCAGTCATCAATTTGCATAGCCCTTGACCTTTCACTATAGTAGCCGGCTTGAATTCGAGGTCGTATTCTTGAAGGGCTGTTACCTAGTTGCCTCTTCTTTCTCCCAACTCTTTCTTAATGAGAAGAGATCTTACTGCTGGGTAAGGGACTATTACCTTTGTCCGATTTTTTAATATGTAAGGCCTGAAAATATTTACTGCCTTAAATACTCCGTAAGCCTGCTTATCAATGGATGGGCAGTTTAATTCAGCCCCTTGAAGCCCAGTGCTCATGAAAGAGATTGGGAATTCAACACCCCCATCCTCCTTTTGTGTAAGCATGGCTGCCAATGAATCATCGGATGCAAATGTGTACATAATGAAGTCTTTATCAAAGTCTAGACTTTTCAGGGAGGGCGCATGGGCAACATCAGTCTTGATTTCGTTGAATGCGGTCTTTTCAGTTTCAGTCCACTTAAACTGTGCATTTTGCTTGACCATCTGCTGCAGTGGCTTAACAGTCTGAGAAAAATCAGGCACAAACCTTCGTACGAAATTTATTGTCCCCATGAAATATTGCATTCCTTTTTTATTATGCGGCATAGGAATTTGTTCAATGGCCTTGATTCTTTCTGGTTCTATGGATATACCTCTCTTTGACACTATATGCCCCAGTAATTTGCCTTCTGTGACCGCGAATACGCATTTCTTAGGATTTAGGGAAATGCCATACTTCCGACAGCGCTTGAAAATTTGCTTTAGGTGGAATGCGTGCTCCCCTCTTTTCTTCGAAAATATTGTGATATCATCAAGGTAGGCCACCACACTTTGTCCAATCAGTCCACGGAAAGCTATCCCCATAGCTTTCTGAAATCTCACACCAGAATTAATCAATCCAAAAGGCATTCTTCTATATGCGAAAGTTCCCCATTTAGTTCTAAATGTTGTCTTTAATCTATCTTCCTTGGCCACCAACACTTGGTTGTAGCCAGAGAATCTGTCTAACAATGAAAATAATTCAGAACCAGAAACCATCTGTAGCAATTGCTCCATGGGAGGCACCGGATAGTTGTCTTTGTCTGAGGCACGGTTTAAGTTTCTACAGTCCACGCATAGTCTGATTTCTCCATACTTTTTCCTGATCGGCACCAAATTTGACACCCACTCTTAGTGCCGGACTTTAAAAATAATCCTAGCGTCCAGCAATTTTTTCACCTCGCTTTGAATTAGTGGCTCCAACTTGGGGTGCATCTTCCTCAACGGTTGCTGATATGGATTGACACCTGTTTTAATAGGGATGATATGCTTGATAATGCTGGTGTCGTAGGTCTTCAAATCTGCGTAAGTCCAGGCAAAGACATCTTTGTACTGCTTGAACAGACTGACAAACCTATCCCTTTCGGCAGGTGAACAGCATGTGCCGAGGTTCACAAACTTAGGATCCGTCTCAGTCCCCAAATTTATCAGTTCGAACTGTAGGGTTGAGCTATGTGTCTTTACATTAGCTGGTCTTCGGAATTTTTCATTCAAGTCAAACATCTTCTCTAATGTTCGGACTCCTTTAGGGACGAAATTGTCAAATTTCATCTTGGCTTGGTGCTTTTCATCATCGATGATCGCTCCTTTGAATACATCCTCGTTGGTCAAACATTCTATGATTTGTTGGTCATCATCGAACACCCTCAGATTGGTGATCATATCTGGTATGAAGGGCCTGAAAAGTAATTCAATAGAACATCTGTTATTAGTGGGTACCAGCCTGGTAGCTGATGTGGCCAAAAGATCAACAGCCATGTTTTTCATTCTTGGGATTGAAACAATATTGAATGCATGAAAACATTTAAGCAACTCCCATACCTCGCTTTGGTAAGCTTTCAAATGGTGTTAAACACAATCTATTTGATTTCTTATCTGCTTTACAACTATTTCTGAGTCCCCAAAAAATTTTAAACTACTAACCTTTAGCTCAATCGCTTTTTTGAGTCCCTGCAGCAGTGCTTCATACTCAGCCGTATTGTTAGTACACTCAAACTCTAATCTACAGGACAGGAAGTGTTTATTTTTTTGTGGATCAATAAGGACGCAGCTGGTCCCTGACCCTTCTAAAGTTTTAGATCCATCTAAAAATAAAGTCCAAAAAACATTATCTACTAAAAAATAATCTACTTCTACTGCTAAATCTACTACTTTACAATCAAACTTATCAACCTGAGAAAAATGAAGGAGATCAGGCTGGGTCTCAGAAGTGTCGCTGGCCTCTTCTGCTTGATAATTCCCTGGTTCCAGTTTGAGAAAGTAGTTTCCTAACACAGGTTCGACTGGTATATTCTTCTCATCCAGTTGGGTAACATTGTACTTCATGTAAGGCTCTCTCAAAACCTTAATCTGATTGGGGCTTCCTTTGTATGGCAACCACAGGTGTGACCAATCTGAGGCGAAGTATCCATTCAATTTAGCTGACCAATCTCTGCTCAAGACCATGCCATAAGCGTCTGGTATATCAGCCACCACGATGTTGATAACTTGGCATACTTTGTCATTTGATGACAGACGAATTAGAACGTCCTCCATTTCACCAATTACCTTAACGTCGGTCCTATCCAATTGTACCACCCTCCATGTAGTTGGCTTAAACTGCCCATTGATTTTCTTACATACTGATACAGGCATAACATTAATTGACGCCCCTGAGTCTACTAGACAATTGTGAACATTATGATTAAAAATTTCAAATGTCAGGAGGAAAGGTGGCTGTTTAATTTTACACATACCTCCAGTACTAGCTTCTCCAATTTCTTCTTCATCTCGAGGCTGATTATCGGTGGGCAGCTTTTCTCCTGATGTTTCAAGTGCCTTCAACAACTTTTCTTTCTGTTGGGGTACTTTGCACATTTCAAACAGCGGGACGTTTGCCTTTATCTTCTTTAAATCTTCAACAAGGTCATATTCAATTTGTTGTCTAATGGACTGAGATTGATCAGCACTCACCTTCTCTTTATTTGGTTTAGGCAACGTTCTGTTCTGTTTAGGATCTTGACTGGTAATGGTGAATTCTGAAGGCTTGTCTGTTTCAGAAAAGTTCTTAAGATATGCAGTGAACCTTTGTGTGAAACTATGCACTTTCTCCTTTTTCTCTTTCTTTAGTGCACATAATCCTTTCATAAGGGTTGCGTGAGTCTTTTGAATTGCATACTTACTCCTGAAAATTCTCTCAAAAGTATCCCAATCCGGGATAGAATTAGCAGGCAACCCAAAGTACCAAGATGCAGCAGCTCCTTTGAGGGTATGCGGGAATAGTCTACACACCACATCTTCGTGTTCTCTAGCACTCAGACCTTCTATTTCCAAGTAGAAACTTTGTAGATGATCATCCACTAGGATCTTCTCATTGGGGTCAAATTTAGGCAGTAACTTCTCAAAGGCTTGAGGTAGGTCATGGAAAGGGGGAGTCAGGTTTAGGGGTGACCTGGATTTCCACGCAGGCGGTGGGTTAGGTGGATTAGGAGGGGGTTGGTTGGCATTAACACCAGCCATGAGTTGAGGTGGAGAGTGTGGAGGGGAACCAACAGGAGTGTGAACAGGAGAAATGTAAGGGGTTTCTGGGCCTTCTTGATTCAAGGATATCTCAACCTCTTGTAAGGCAGTCTCTACCAGCTCTTCCCAGTCTCCAACCAGTACCGAATATTCCACTATGGGACGGTATTTCTCCTTGTATTCTCTTCTAGCCAATTCGTGAATAATTGGAAACCCTCCAATCTTCTTTACATAAGCACGAGTGTGTGTTCTCAAATCATTAACAATTTGATTGTGAACAAGATATAGATGTTCTCTTTTTTCTTCTTCCGGAATTGGATTACGTGGTCCACTACTTTCAGAACTGTAACCAGCGGAATAATCTCTAAAAAACGGGTTTCCTTGGCCAACCATGCACTGGCGGCCCTCCTTCTAGTGCCAAAATTGTTGAGGCCTGGAAGTTCGCAGGCGGAAAAAGTAAGGGATTCTCCCCAATCAACGTTCCCAACTAGCCCGTTGACTGTTTGGAATAGGGAATCCATCCGGTTTGCGGTCCGGCTACCGTAGGTCAAGAAACGAAAATTGAAGCTTTAACGGTTGCGGCCCGGCCCATCGAGTCTTTTGTATTTTGACTTAAAGAGATGATATGCAAGTTCCTAACTAAATGCAGGGGGTCAAGATGCACGGAGTGGTCACAACGTGATGCGCAGGTTCTTACCTCTCGTCTTGTGCTCGCAAGCAACCAAACCAGATACAAAAAGAAATAAACTAACTATCTCAACTATCCCTTACGAGTAAGGTTATCATTTTGAATGAGCAATACATTTTCACATACATTAAGAGGAATCACAGATAGCTGATACTTCTTCTAAAGCACATGACTGCTTACAGAAATTTAAATAAACAGATAGCCGATCATTTTATGACAACATTTATTGCTCACAGTGAAAAATATCCCAAAACTACTGAAGAACATTTAACCAGAACATAGGTTCAGAACATTAAATACTCTTACAGTAAATGAAAACATAGCTGAAAATGAAATAGTTCCTCTTCAACATTATTCATTGAGTTGCGCTGATACATTCCACTTTTCACTCTCTCCTATAGACAAATTTGTAGTTTCCTTTGCAAAACGAAGTAGTTCCTCTTACAAGCAAACGTTTACAAAATTCTTCCAGGGGAAAAAGCCCCTTTTTCAGTCCTACTTCTAAATATTTAAACTAGAACTGCTGCCCCTAGGGCTGCTTTCAAGCGTGTGACTTTTCAATTTCTTCAACGCTTCATATTCCTATCTTTTGTCAGCAGGTGATCATGAAACACTCGGTAACTGATCCATTTCTGGGATTATGCCTTTACAGCTCCAGATTTCATCCTCCATTCGCCTCATTTCAATCATACCTTCGCCAAACGGGTTAGTCTTTCTTCTTGTCATGGCAGATTGACCGGTCGCCTGGAAAATTCCTGCATTCAACTCACGAGCATGGTTCAATCAACAAATATAATTAATTAACCATCATTTTGCAATGAAATGGTCGAGTGAAACACACACAGGTCTGGCAACATATCCTATGGTCACCGGCGGGAAAATTCAAGTTGACCGTCAGATGTAAGTGAGCTCGCAGGCTAGAGGGTTCATCCAGCCACAACGTCGGATGAGGCTTGAGTCGTGGCCAGGCAAAATGCGGGCGGGAGAGGCCATAAATCGGACGTCGGGCGGTTTTAGCTTCGGAATTCGGAAGACTCTGGGAGCCGCAACAGCGGAGGAGGAGAGTTAGAGGATGAGCGGAACGGACGGGAAGAACTTAGTCGGACGTCGGAAGAGACTCAAATCAGAAGCTGACTATCTCTTTCTGGCCGCAACGATGGGAAAGGAGAAGCTACGGACAAGCGATTTGTAGTTAACCTAAATCGGGCGTCGGACGGCATTAAGAAATCAGACGCTGAAATGATCTGGGAGCCGCAATGGCGGCGGGAGAGAAACTCACAGCTTCCGACCTGGAACTAAAAAGGGACCGATTACAGAAAAAAAACCAAGTATTCAAACAGCTTTAAACATCAGGCACAGCTAGGTTCGTTCTTTCCATGAAAAGGCAACTCTGAAAAACAAAGATTTCCCCCTTTTTCGACCAGTAGACCGGCATCCATGAATCAAACAAAAACTGAACGAGGAAAACATAAACCAACTGACATTCATCTTCGAAGTAAAACAAAAAATAGATATTCCGGAGAGGCTCAAGTCTTTAACGATCAAACCAAGTAAAATGATGAGGAGGGGCCCAAAGTTTAAGTAAAAATAAATTCGGGGAGAACGGTTGCGGCAGCAACAAAACTGAAAGTATTTCTGAAGCTATTAGTCAATTCTTTCCACGTTCTCATTTCTCGTCAAATTTTTTTGGAGACATACCATATCAGTGGTGTTTCATCTAGTGTGTAGATGAATGCATGAACCCATTCCTCCTTTTGCCTTAGTTTCCATGATGTTTGACATGTTACCAAATGGTCCCTTGGATTATTTATTCCATCGTATTTTTTTCCTTGGTAGTATTCATCCTCCCCAAATCCAACTTCCATTAGTCGTCGACATATTTTCTATTTTTATATTGATGTTTTATGTGTGTCCCACCATCTTATCGAAGTATCCTTCAATGCTTCTTCTAGTTCCAACAAGCGTTGTGGTTCTCATACTCTATCTTTGAGTTCACCAATGAATACTTCCAAGTTAGGTAGTCCTTCATATGTTGGCAAATCGAATACTTCTGTCACTACCCATCTCACTAACTAACTTATTCGTACGAACTTCCGTACCGATACTTCATGCAACAAGTTCTACCAATTTTCTAGCACTTCGTCAAAGTATGAAGACGTTGAACTGATACTTCTCCATCCCAACTCTCCATCAACAGTGGGATTGATGTAGTCTTCGGAGACATTGTAAGAGTTATCCCATCCTCCCATGAATTTTTATTTTATTGGTTCAACATATCACTATCCTTCTAGGGGACCCAGAGGAGTGATGACCCTTGTGTTGCAATTCTTGAATGTCATCATCCTTCTCTTGAAATTGATAACTGTCATGTTTTCCATTTACCAACCGATTCCCAACAACACAAGGTATGGGATGGTATTGTCGAATATTTCTATAACATCGAAAATTTTGTATGTCTTCAATCCTTCTACTTTGACCGGTAGATGAGGCACTCGACTAATCAATGAGACTTTGTCTTGATTTTAGAGGGGAATTCGTACTGGTGACTAGACTAGCTTTGGTTTCCCTGTCATTTCCCATGTCTACTTGGTTAGGATGTTCACGTCCTACCCTAGATCCAAAATGACAAAATCTACATCATCTTCACCAATATGGATATTCATTCTCATTTCCCTTCCCATTTTTTTCTTTTGCAACCAGTTGAGTGGGACACCTTGTCACCCTTCTTCTTGTCGATGCAAAATTTTGTTTATCTCTGCTAACACATCCTGATCCTTGGATAATGTTAGACAACTTTCTAGAAAAAATTTCAGGGTACTGACCTTTCTTTGCGACTTTGATGAGTTTGTTGAATCAAAACTCAGTGGCATATCATAAATAGGTAGCATACCATTATCCTTGATCAGTGCATCTTCACTTCGAATAAGGTTTCATTTTCCGCTCCCACATTGAATTGCACCTTTGTCCAAATTGCAGGTCAAATATTTGGTAGTGGCCCATCATCTCCTGTCGTAGCACCTCATCTTTTTACTATGCCAACATGTATTGGTTGACTCCTTAGTTGAGTCAATATCTTCTGCATGGTTGGACCAGGATTCTTATTATGATTTGTATTATGGTTCAGTTGTGGTTGTGGCGCATTCTTAGCTTTCCATTTCATAATTAGTTTTGGACATTCTTCAACAATGTGATCAACTACATGACAATAAGTACACTGAGATTATAGGTTTAGGAAGTCACTCTGAGACTGTCCCAACACTCCACAATTATAGTAGGTAATCAATCCTCGACCTCGACCAAAATTTCCTCCTCTACCAAAGCCTCCATTACAACCTCCATGAAATCCTCCTCGAAATCCTCCTTGTTGTTGATACGATAGCTAGTTGTACTGTGGTTGGTTGAATTTTTGTTGTGCATGATTATATTATGGTTGTTGTGATTATACTATGGTTGTGGTTTATTGTACCATGGTTATTGTTGAGGTCTCTCTTCTGGTCATTGTTCTTCTCCTTTCATGAAGTATGTATCCATAGTTCTTTCTTGGAACAAATCATAAGCTCTACAATCCTTTTCTTCATTAACAACTGGCCGGCAGAAGTTGCAGAAAAGTGTAATATCCTCAATTTTGACCTAACACATATGGGCATAAGCCCCATTGATTAATGTGTTACTTTGATGTTTTATTTTGATATACTAGGTTGAAGACCCCACTGCATATGAACATGACGATTTTTTTTTATATATTGGGCATAAGCCAATTTCATATATATATATATGTTTTCATGTGTTGGGATTGGACCCTGAAGCACATGATTGATGACATGTTTTGTATTGAGCGAGGGGCTCTAGATCACATGGGTAATTGATGTTGTGTGTTGAGCGAGAAGCTCTGGAGAACATGATTATTTATATTTGTGTTGAGCGAGAAGCTCTAGAGCACATGATTTTTGAGAGATTATGTTGAGTATGATGCTCTGGAGCACATGAAAAGATAAATTCGAAGTGTTGGGCATAAGCCCTATATCTTTCCAAGTTGATGTTGAGATTAAGCTCTCGAACATCAAATCCTTGGCCATTGTATCCCTAGATGTATCCTACAAGTACATCCGAGCATTATTGTTGAGTGAAGAGCTATGGAATTGCACTAATTTTGTAACTCTTTGTTTTTAGCATTGAGTATGGGCTCTAGATAAGCACTAGGAGTTACTGAAAATAATTAATATGTCAAGTGAAAAAAACTCGATTAAAACATTGATCTCATCTGACTTATTTGTAAGTGATTAAATGAAATTTTGAATTTATGTACCTCATCAAGTACTGAAGAACTACCATGTTATATGAGGGAATCCAACATGCAAGGAGGTTTAGATTTTCCTAGCCTAGTAGACCTAACCACCTACCTGACAGCCTTAATAAAGAAAGTGTCATAAGTTTAGTGATCATGTTATATGATACATAAAGACAACATATTAACAAATTATATATATATATATATAT
>LPNX011213591.1:245656-313103 GCA_001517045.1 Pseudotsuga menziesii | reverse complement strand
AAACCAATTTTATTGTAACTTGCATCAACAGACAGAATTTATATGAACGAAATATTCCCTTTGACGGATAGAACATTTATTAATGCTAATAATTGCATACTCCTCAGACTTTCCAGGTCACTAGCTTAATATTATTGTGGCACAACTACACTTGACTTTGAAATTTTGGCGGGGGAATTTGAATCAATGAGGCTGGTCTGATTGTCATAAAGTTCAACTTTCTTCTCTCTAAGACGAGGAAATAATCCTTTTACATATTCCCATACCGTCACAAACAATCCCAACAAGTAAAAGAGGTAAGTCTGCAGATTTCTGCAGGTACTGTAAAAGTATGCAGTGCAACAAAAAGAATCTTCTTCTTTTTGGGATGATGCGTTGTGCATGCCACTTCCTGCAAGGATAGTGAAAAAGTTAGCGGACAACATAGTCACTCAATTGCACACTATATTAGCATGCAATCTTCTTCAAACAACAAAAGATTAATAGATATTCAATCATTCAAATATAGATGTTTGCCGCCTTACCCATTTCAGTATAGGACAGGTTTGCCCATTTAAGAGGCTGCAATTTAGACTCTGAGGACGTGATAAGCTTAAGAAGAGCTCGATTCACCTGCCAAATGACAAACCAAAATTCAATCACACAAATGTTTGGAACATGCCTGTTTCCAAAGATTTTAAGATTATAGGATTTCCAGCTTGATCTTCATGTTCATGGTTTTCATGTTAAATTGCAAACGTTATCACAATCATATTTAGAACACCCTTATCTTTTAATTTTAAGATTGCAGATATTTATATTAGATAGATATATTAGAACACCCTTATCCAAATAAATCTCGCAAAACCCTAACCATATATATATTAGATAGATATATAACCCTAAAAGCCTCTATCACTATTTTCAGTATTTGCAGGAACCAGTATCATCTCACAATTGGCAATGGCGAATGAGTGAGTAGATGAAATCATGTAACTATACAATTCCATCGACAATAACCTTATATCAGTGAATTATCATGAGGGCTGTGAATGCCCATCACTAAGATTAGATAAGAAATGCAGTGATTCAGATCTCATCAACGTCATTTGATCAGCAAAAACAAACAGCAGTGATAAAAGCGCAGAATGCTCCCTACGTCATGATCTGACATGAGAATCTCCCTAACTGTAGAATTTACCCAATTTGGCAAACCTAAATTTCTAATCAATCAAACTTCATCGGATAAAACTACCACAATGGGAAATTTGTTGGTACAACGTTTTCTGCTCCGATGACAGAAATGCTCCATGCCTCTCCCTTTCCCTCTCGTATTGCATATCGTTACTATTAAGCCCGGCAGAAAACCTGGGTATGGCTTTAAACTATGTGGAGCTGTAGAAAACCCAATTCAAGCACGTCGTTTAATGGTTGTCGGCATAATGCATGGACTAATACCCTTTATAGTGTTTTATTGGATCTAGGTCAAAGTTGAAGGTTTTTTAACATTTAGATAACAAGTTGGCAGGTCATATGTCTGAGCATTTAAATTGCTCAATCAGTGATGGGCAATCTGTCCAAATACCGGTAAAATTTTCAAGTAACTATTATAAAATGAATGTAAATGTTTATAGCATTTGATAAAATTGTTCAACCCTCATTTTTTTAACAGTGGAAGTACAAATAATAATCAAACAGATGATAGAGATGGAAATTTTCAAATAAAATACAAGCTGGCAAATCGAAGTCCTCATTATCCCAGACCAAACATAGATATATATTAAAAAAAAGAAAGCCCTCAAACTATTTAAAGCCAAATTTATGCATTTAAATTGTTTGAGGTAAGATTTAAAACCCATTTCAAAGGCTTCAAGTGGTTTTTTTAGCCAAATTTATGCATTTAAATTGTTCGAGGTCAGATTTAAAACCCATTTCAAAGGCTTCAAGTGGTTTTTTTGGAAGCAAATAATGAAAAATTGGTGGGGTAGGGGGAGATGGAAATCTGCGATTCTACTGAAGCAGTGCTGCACGGAGCTTTGGAATAAACGCCAGCAGAATTCATATTGATAGTACCTGCCTACATATCTGATGGTCCAATCTGCGTTTGCCGCGGCTGGTGGCTTTAAAGTGAGAAAAATAAATTGGTTTTTAATTGCAATGATTTCCTGAATCCCGAGGAGAGTCTGATTGTCTGTCACCGGCCAACCTCATTTCTTCCCTATCTCTCTCATGCGGTGTCTGGCCATTTGTCATCTTTATCTTTCCCATCTTGTGCAGTTGCATCAGACTTTTTCTGAAGGCGGCTTTGTTTATTGGTCGTTTACAAGGCGGTTGCTGCTGGCATACTTGTGTGCATATCATGCAGCGATATCAAACGAATGAATAAATTTTGAATTCCACCCCGACCGCACACGAAACCAACTGGAGACCAGATAAATCGGTAGCACTGATTTTGTTTACACTGATTCGACTCATAAATCATTATAGAGAGCTACGCAGATCTTTAAAAATAACTATAATTCTAGGTCAACTTGTGATATAACTCTGCTACCTCATTTTCGAGAACCATACATAAATTAGCATAATTTGTGTTTTCACTTTATCCTTCATGCTTTGAAACAGTTTAAACAGCGATCATCTTCAGAGTAGATATTATTGTTACCATACACAGGTATGGTTGTCAAACTAGAGGAGAGCACATTGGATAGTTGGAGGTGGTTTTAGGTTTTACGTAATTACCAGATTAGAGGAATACGTATTGGAGGTGGTTTTAGGTTTTTTTTCGAGGTTTATAGAGAGCACGATATTATTGGCTTATAGACCCAGGTGTTGTTGGTCAGCCTTAATAGATTACTTGCAGAAATCCTAGCTTTTAGTATGGGCCCTCTAATGATTCCAGAGCAGGGAAGGGCCTGGGAATAGCTAAATAAACATTGATGTGGGGACAGATTCTATGGAGAGTTTGAGCGTTTTCTTTCTGTATGATTCTGCTGTGCTGAAATCAACATCAACGATTCTGTCTCATCAGCCATCATGGCCAGGAAGCTGTCTAAGATTTTCGTCGAATGCAGGTCAGATTTTCGTTGAATTACAGGCATTTTAGAATTTCAACAAGTGGTACATAGAAATATATTAAGGAAAGGATTGCAGCATAGTTTTTTCAAAAATATATAGAAGCAGGATTTAAACATGTTAATGGAATGAATGCTCAAATTGTGAAAGGTGAAGTCAAATGGGGAGGGCAATCTTTACAAGTATTGACATTAGTCTGTGCTACCTTTTGAAATCTTTACCCCATGGAAAGAAATTTTATGCCTTCGGTTTTATAGTTTCAATAGTTCATCATGCTTCTAGCCAATAATTTGTAATAGTGTTTAAAAAATAATAAAGTAAAACAACTTTAAGCAATTGTATATTTTTCAACATCCAAATAATATCCTATCCTTTTTATGAGCCTTTTCTGGTAATAGTTTAAGCCTAAAGCTTGATTTTTAAATAATTTATAAATTATTTTGAATATTTCAATCTTTTTACCATTGTAACAGCCAATTTATGGTGATTATTTAATTTCCGAATTACTACTCTATAAAAAATAGAAATACACTAACAAAGACATATATAATGGAAATACAACATTTATTTTGGAAAAGTTAATGCGTAACAACAAAGACATATAATGGGAATACAATATTTATTTTGGAAAACTTAATGTGTGAGTGTTCTAAGTTTGATGTGATGTGATGAGATATTATGGTCTTTTAGATTATTATATAAATTGTTTTTTTTCTTTTATGTTTGGTCAATAAAGACTAAATAAAATGAACTTGCTTACACTTTTTATTAAAATGTTGATAGCTAGAAATATAGTTACATGTTTAGAGTTTCAAAAACTTGTTGCAATCTTGGTAATGATTTAAGATGTATGTAGTGGATTCCCATGCATTATTAGCTCCACATTTGTGAATTATGATGAGGTGGCATCACTACCATTTGACTTGTAATGAATAAGCACACTATAAGCTTTCCACATACGTAACATTTGCACACAATTTTCATTTGACAAAACAAATCACTCATGGAAATATATTAACATGTACAATACAATGAGGATTACAAGGACTAATATGATTGAACTAAGATACCTCAAAGTTTCACTTCTTTAGAGTCTCATATTTGGACAATTTCTAGTTATTTTCTATTACTATAATTTGTAGGATGTAACCCAAAGTAACCGTTCTAGGTCATGAATTTTATATTCTCAATTACAAAGCATCAATAAAGTCATATACTAATTATGTGGATCCATTCTGGCCCATCCATCCCTGATTTAGGAGCCTTTTTCTCTCCTTTAGTTCCTAAGGAGATGCATAATCAATTTTGCAATGTTCTCCTTATAACACCATTTGGCATCGGTTGGTACTTGTCCCTTCAAAAACAAGTACCAAAGATATTATTGAATCCTCTTAGTCATTTTATATTTGTCTACATAATGATTTCCTCTTGTAATTATATATATATAAATATATATGAAAAATAAAAGTATTGAACAGTGTTATGGATAGATACTTACATAAATATATATTATATGAGTACTGAAACAGTATTATGGATAGATATTTAAGTCTATTTTACATAAATATATTATATCATGTATGATTATGTAAGAGGAAAATTTTTCATTCCCTTTAAACTAAAAAAAACTACATTAATTTTATTAATGTGTTCCATTAAGGAATTTTGGCACATACTATAGGAAAAAACATTAATACAAAAAGTATGTGCCTAATTTAAGCTTAGCATATTCACACACATTACATTAATAAAATTGAGCCCATAAGCATATCTCGAAAATAATAATAAATTAATATGATACAATTAATTATTATACAATTTTTTATTATAATTAATATTTTAATGGATTATAATATAATAATTAATTAATTATTTAAATATTATTATAAAATAAATACTATTAATTATAATCAAATCCAATTATAAATACATTATTAATTAATTAATTGATTATAATATAATAATTATTTATTTATTAAAATATTATTATTAAATAAATACTAGAATAGAATTAGAATAGAATTAAAAAAATTTAACCTTGCAATTAGAATAGAATTAAAAAAATTTAACCTTGCAAACCCTAGCCTCCGCAACCGACCCTAGACTTTTTACCCTGTTCTAGTATTTATCAAGGACTCTCACTCTCTCCACATTCGACATTGTCCTGATGATGGATCTTGATATGGATCCGAAACATCGACTTGGTCCTTTTGATACTGTGGTTTCTCCGACAACAACATCAATAACTAACCACCACAGATAAATACTATTAATTATAATCAAATCCAATTATAAATACATTATTAATTAATTAATTAATGTGTCACAATAATATTATATATCATAACACTTAGGGTTATATCATAATGAAAAGGAGACATAATCATTACATTACTTTATAGATTGTCATAACACTTAGGGTTAAGCTTGCATAATTTATCTCTTTTATGAATTAAATGACTTTGCAATTATCTTGCTTGGAAACGTTTTGGTGTGAATAAAGAATGGTTGGGTGAATTCCGTTGTTAAGAAACATTTTATTGGTGCTACAAATAATTGCACCAAAACCAAGTGATACAAATAATTCCTTTCCAAGTGATACAAATAATTGTCCAAAACCATGACCTGCCAAATTACACAAGGTTGTAAGCTTAATTTTTGTTATTTTATTAGAATTTCTTCTCGTCTCTTCACTATGTGGATATGTGGGTTTGTTTGGGCTATAAATACACAACACTTTTGCTTGATTTTTACTAGGTTAAGTTGAAATCTTCAAATACTTGTAATCTTGTTTAAACTTACAAATATCTCTCAAAGCTATTTCAATTTGAGAAAAAAAAAACTTATTAATATTTTAAATAAATTTGCCTAAATTAAAAAATAAAATAAATATATATATTTTTTATTATACAAACTTTAACATTTTGGCACATAACCTAAACATATAACCTCTACACATAAGGTGAAAAGGGCACTTTGAGCCCTGGATTCTTTGCCCAAGTCTTAGAAACCTTTGAAAAATATAACTATAAGGGTTTAGTAAAGTGTCGACTCAAAGTTTCAGTTTTTTATGCTACAGTTTTAGATTTTTATTGCAAAGACATTTTTGTAATAGTTAACTCTAATCTTTAAATTTATTTGTCTTATAGCAATAACTATTAACAATAGCGGGGACATTGCCACCTCGTGGCTCTTATTATAATATAAAAGTGGTTGGGATAATTGACATATCATAATATACTAAGTCTTTTACTTCTATGTAGTTGATTGTGATAATTAACCTATATCTCTATATAATAATAAAAAAATAAATTTATTTGCTTCTATGTAATTGGGAAAGTGAAAAGGAATATTATGTATACTTCTCGTACTCCGGTATTTATTATTATATAACATAAAGGTGATGTGATAGTGAATTTAAATCATATTATATTAAAGTTTTGTTATTAACTTGTTAGTGGGCAAATTGGAGGGAATCCTTACCTAATTCTTTTGTCTTTAAGTGTTGTAAAATTGACAATTATAAAATGATTAACATAGTTATTATAAACGTGATGCGATAATTAATTTAAAATATTAAATTTTTTATTTAATTTGCTAGTGGGAAAGTAAAGGGAATCTTACCCATTCTTTTATTTGATTTGTATGCAAAATTGATAATTATAAAATGATTAAGATAATTATTATAAATTTGATGTGATAAATTAAAACCATTAGGAAAGCGTAGGGAATATGTTTTAGTGGTAATATTTTATGTGTTTTTATTGGAGCAAGGATGATTATAAAAGTGATGGGATAATTAACCTATATTATATTACACTAGCATACTTCTGAAGTGGGGAAATGAAATGTTGAAGAAAACTTATATGTTGTAAAAATGAGAGAAAGTTGTGTATATTTAGATAATATAACTTTATGTGTTGAAAGCAAGTTTAGTGAATATATGGAGAGCATAGTAGTCGATGAAAATTAAAGGAAAACCCTAGTTCAAGTACTAATAAGCAATAAATAGAAACCTGTGTAAACGATGGCAAGCAAAATGAAATGTACATTAATTTGTCAGACAAGAAAGTATACATATGTGAGAAAAACAATGAAGGGATAACTAGTTATAAAGTTTGACTCTAATTATATTGGAAATCAACAATGGTATTTTCATTTGGTAGGGGGGGAGCAGGGATTGAAGGTTGCAATTTTAAGTGTGAAAGGGATGGAGAATGAAAGTATGCATGTTCCTTTTTCAAATTGTGTCATCTGAAGTGTCTTTCATCTTTGTATAGTAGTCGAAGGAGAATGATGGTGAAATTCACATTCCTTCTAATGTTGTAGTGCATGACATTGCTGTGAAGGTCAAGCCTTAATGTTCAGTGTTACCAATGTCAATGGTTGACCTTGTTAATGTCAATCCTTGGGATTTATAGATAGTCAATGCCCAAGCCATTTTTAGGGGGATTTGTTTCTTGTTACTTCGATTTATGGGTGGAACTGGTATGTGCTTTGGTTGAAATTGGTCCCATGGAGGGCCAATGTATTTATCAAATTCCAAGACAACATAAGTTGGCAACTTAGGAGGGTTGGATCGAGGTGTGTATACAATTTGCATGACCACTCCAAGTGCAACATTACTAGTCCCAATTGGAACCATAAATTGCAAGGTATCATTATGTGTTGCCTCACACATATCAATATTTATTTTTCTTGTTGATGATCATCATCTTGTTGTGCATCTAACCCAATGGTGAAAATTGCAACATATTGTGCAATATGAATAGCCAATGCATGGAGCATTTGTTATGGTTATTTGCAAGAATATTCGTTGCAAAGAGATGGATTGTTGTGTCAATGTTTGAACACTCCTATGTTGAGAAGAATCTATTAGTTCTAAACTAGAGGAGGTTCTAGTCTTCCAAGGTTGGTGTAACATTGTGGATGTCTGTCCAAACCCTAGCATCTAGGAGAGGGTGGGAGTTTGTTCTGGTTAAATCCATGCTAAAAGCTATACCAAAATTTTGGGTTTCTTTCACTTACATTCCAAAAGGTGTCTTGGAGCAGAGTACTTTCATATGTTTGAATATTTTTAGAAATGAAGAGAAACTTGAGCACTTAGAGAATGATAGCATCAATTTGGTAAAGAGAATTTGATTTCAATCAACAAACAAAGAAGCTATTGTACACATTCACTTAAATGTTTTCCTTATCTCTCAATCAAATGTATGGAGAGGACCTTCAATGCTTTGGTATACTTACCATTGGTTATGGAGATGGGCCTTCAACACTGTGAGATATGATATTTGACGATGCAAACTTGGGTACCTTGAATGCTTCATTGTGGACTCCTACAATAACCCTCTTAATGTTGACAACAAGATGTGCCCATACATGCAGGCTATGGGAAGTCCTTTTGCGTATGTTGTCATTGAACAACAAGATATGGTTACTCTTTTGACCATGGTCCTTCTTATGATCAATGAGGCTATAACATAGTTGGTGTTCATTTCGAAAGATGTGGATGGTGGACACTGCGAACAAGAGTATGATAATCCTACTTGTTTTTCATTTTTGCAATTTTGAGATCTTAGAATTTTCAAGAGAATCTATTCTTTTAGTAATTTTGGCATTTCAAATTTTAAAGTATTTAAACTATATATAGAATGACTAATATGCTCTACTATCTTATGATGTACTTATACATTTTGTATGCATTATGAATTATGTTTCTAATTTATTTTTCCCAATATTTCTATCTTTTTTTAGCATAGAAATATATTTATATAGAAATTTGAAGGAACAACGAAGATTCCCAAATTCTAGACTATTCAAGATTGCTGCCACAACTGCACTAAATCCTTCTACCAAATTCCAATTCCAATAGGCACCCATTGCTCATGTAAGTTCAAATGTTAAAGAAAAGAATAGATGGTAAGACATAAAAGTAGCAAGGGAAAGATTGAGACTACTAAAAGTAATTATCAAAAAACCGTCGTCCCAAGAGGCACTTTCTCCATTCCAAGTGGATGAGATGCGTCACTTCTATAATGGTGATGTGGCACATGTGTTAACTAATACACAAATAGATTCTTGTAACTAATTATGAAAATGTTTATTTAATATTAAAGTGTCTCCATCAATAATAAAGAGCTTCACCATGGGTCACTGGAATTATAATTTGAAATTGATGTATATTTATATAAATGTGTTTGACATTGCAACCAATTTAAACTTGGAGCCACTTTATAAAACTCTTTATGATAAACAATTTAAATATTAAATAAATATTTTCATAAATAATTACAAGAATCCATTTGTGGATTAGTTACTTGTGCATATGTATTAAGACAATATATATGTGTGTGTGTGGCATGCATATCAAGAATAACTATTTGAGTCTTAAAATTGATTAAATGTTTGCTTAGGAATAGTTGGCCTCTAAATAATTATAATGGAAAATTTATAGGATTATATATTTCAAGTTAATAATTTAACAATTAGTTAGACATTAGTTTGAGTAAAGAACTCTTTTACTTCCTAATTAATTAATTAATGCAAATTTTTCTTTGGAACAATTAATAAAATATATAGGTTGCTTACACTCAAGGGAATCTAGGATCTATTCATCTAAGTCATTACATGGAGCTTTGTGTCATGATATAATATCCCTAGGATTTGAAATATATGCATTGGGAAATGCAATGTGGTCAAATAGTAATGTTAAGATGTGTTTATTTTTTTGATATCACATTTTGTATCATATCGTCCTTAGAATTCTTTGATTGTATGACAATTTATTGTCAAAGTTTGTACACGTAATCTTTTACTTCCATAATGTGGTTAGGTATAGTTTTTGTGTACAAAATCAAAAAGAATTTAAAAAACTAGCTACAAGTGTAGATAGAATCACCACCGTTAAATAATTAAAATGATAATTTCTAATTAATAGAAATGGCAAGTAATAGTGGAAACTCTAATTTGACTATATATTGACATCTACTATTTTAATGTGGGAATTTAGTAATAAAAGTTTGTTGCATTGCTTTAATTTCATGAATTTATTTCTTAATATTTGTTAAGATACCAATTTATTTCTTAGTATTTTTAAGATGCATTACTTACACTAAGGGGTATTTATGATCTATTGATCTATGTATTTAATTGGAGATGTCAAGATACATTGATTTTGAGTATATTAGATTTTGTATGATATCATTCAATTAAATATACATGTAACTCATCATTAAATTTCTTTAAAGGAAATTGAAAATGATTGTTTCTTTATTACAATTCACCATGTTGATCATGATTTTTTTAAAATTTTGAATACAATGATTTCAATGTGGTAATTTTGGTTTTAAACAACATTGTTTTGATGCCTACAATGCCACTGGAAACAACGAAAAACCATCTTAACCATAGGACTCCAATAGATTCAATAAAAAACTATTTAAAAAAACAAAAAACTAGTAAAATTCTTCTCAAAATGTGGACTGGAATTTGAAATCTAGTTTGAATTTGCAGTCTTAAACCATAAACCATTTAGCTATATTGCATAATCCTTGAGTTTGTTGTCCATCCAATTTTTTACCTCCCTTCTGGCATAAATGCGTTGTTTTTCAACAAAGCAAGCTTATGCTTGTTCAATTTTTATCAGCGTTACCAATAATCCCAACAAGAAAAACAAGCCGTCATTGAATCAATTGAAATAGTTTCTATGTCGTACAATGATTTCCTTCGTGGCAATCTCCAAAATGAACTTTCATCCACCACATCGTAGGCCTTCTTCCACCATACATGAATGACTGCACGCAGATAGGATGCCCGTGCATTCCATATGCAGTAATCATTGCTTTCCATGAGACCACATTTCTCTTGGACATTTCCTCAAACAGTTGGCATGCAAACTCTACATTTCCACATTTAGCATACATATCAATGAGAGAATTCCCAACTAACACATCTGAAACAAAACTAACATATCGATTTTCCGACTGCTGGGATCTGCTAAATGAGCACGTGCAGAGAGCAAGGTTTTCAGTGTAATGGAGTCTGACACCATCTCTGCCAATTGCATTTTGTTGAAATTCCCAAGGTTTCATGGCTTGCCCATTCTGAGCCCACGATCAATACTCAGCTTGCTGTAGTACTTATCCCTTGATGTGAGTAACAGGCAATGGTATCTTTACTGTATATGTGTTTGAATCTTTTTATTTTCTTTGATACATGTGAATCCATTCCATTTCCCTTACTTACGTTTTATTGCATGTAGAACTATTGAATTAAAAATTAGTATGTTCTACTTACGTGTTTTACACGAATCTTTGTGTTTTCCAAATTATTTGAATGGGTGGCATTAGATACAAAATTGGTTCTCATTTTTTATGTTTGGACATAACTCCAAATGTTTTGCTGCCTCCAGCTATTTTTAACCTACTCTAGAATTCTTTCTATTTTCTTTTCACCATTATATTATATGGAATATAACTATGAACTATTTGCATGCTAATAATATCAATTAGAGCTACATTACAATGAGGAATATGTTGGAAGCTTAATAATATCAATAAGAGCTACATTACAATGAGGAATATATTGGAAGCTTAAAATTATATTTCATGGTAGTTCGTAGATTAACATATAATTTTTTTTACTTTAAGGGACATGGCATATGAGTTATTGTATGCAATGGATTACATTAATAGGATGTGCACATGATAACAAGTCAGCGATCATGTATTTTTAGAGAAAAAGGTTGTGTTGGTCAAAATATTATTGTAGGATATGAATGATGTGAATAGGTTGTTGTAGCAGTTATGAGACGAACCTAGAAGTTTTTAGGGAAGAAACAACTATGAAGGAGGTTTAATGATTTCACAGTAGGAGGAATAAACATAAAAAAACGAGGAAGAATCGTGTTCTCATCTAATAATGAAATGTAAGGGCATTGTGCTTATTGGTGGAACACTATGGTCTATGGCTTGCCATTATTATGTCCTCGACATATAGTATTTCGGTCAAGGACATTAATTTATCAATGAGGAGATTAATTTTTCCATGGACTATAGTTTTAAAACTATTCTTTAGAGTTTATATTAAAAACAAATTTTAAAAGCATATTTATTTTAATTGTTAATGGTTACCATAGGTTGGCGTTTGCCTTGTTTTGTGTTTCCCACCCCCTGGTGGCGGGTAGACGTCAACCAAATTTAATGTATCAGGCATGCTGGCCATTGAAATATGTAATCACTGCTAACCTTGGACAAGGTAGTGGGGTTATCAGTATTCAGTAAACAACGTGTGCCCACGGAAAAACACTAGCAATGTTTTGATCAATTCTACGTTGGCAAACTATTGAGATGCAAAGCGGGGATAACAAAGAGGAGATGGACGAGAAGAAGGGTTCTCTGGCTCAAGAGTCAGTGAACTGTGAGTGTATGTTGTTGAAGAATGTAATCGCACTGGTCAAATGCATTATTAAATAGTTAGTTAGTTGAGTAGTTGATTTGGTCAGCTTATCTTGATTAGTGACCCATAGTATTTTCTGGCCCATGGTATTGTTGTTATGTAGTCGTATATATCTTGCTGCTAAATAATGAGAAGACAATCAATATGCCCATTGTTTGTTCCATCATATTATGATTTTTTTTCTTTAATATTTAACATGGAATCAGAGCATATGGCCTAATCCATTTCTTGGCTAATCATTTTCACAAAGTGGAAAGCACACACACACACACACAGGTTATGATTGAAGCTAGAACACATCAGCGTGGAGAAATCAGGCATATATTTTTTTTCTTCTCTTGGAGTGCCACCGCACCCTGTCCCTATCGGGAACTATGGTACCTCAGCACTATCCGCACTATTTGTTAAGACAAAGTGTGGTACTATTCTCACTTTGTCTTCATACAAAGTGTAGTACCACCGCTCTATTCTCTTAGCCTTTTTGTGGTACTATTCACACTTTCTCTTCATACTAAGTGTGGTACTACCACTCTATTCTCTTAGCCAAAGTGCAGTGAACCTTGGTTACGTACACCAATTTTTGGTACCACACCCATCCAATGCCATGTGTTAACTATACAAGGTGCATTACCTGTTTTATACAGTTTAAAAAAAAAGAGATAAGGAGATCTCTAGTTAGTCATACCATCATGGCCACTACCAGCACAAGTAATTTTGGTCAAGACCAGTACCAACTATGCGTTTTGGTCAAGATGAAGACGTTTCTCCAGCTCAACAAATGTTGGGATATGGTTGAAACTGAGTTCAAAGAACCTGATAGAAATGCTTTAGACATAGTGAGTAATGCCCAGAAGAATGTAGTAGAAGATCATTGAGACCGAGATCTCATAGCCAAATGGTTGATCCAAAGTTGCATCGAGGAGTCCATTTTCCCACGGATCTCAGGAGCTACCAACACCCATCAATCTTGGAATTTGCTTGCATCTGCCTCCAAGGGAATAGACCGAGTAAAAATGGTAAGATTACAAACCCTCTGAATTTAGTTTGAAAGTTTGAAAATGAAGGAAACATAAACTGTAAATGAGTTTATGAATATGGTTTCAGGTATTATAACCCAATTTCAAACCTATGACAAACCTCTGGAACAAGAGGTAGTTGTTCAGAATCATGGGAAAGTGTCCCTTGCATTCATTTTCTACTAAGGAGAAGTATTTGTGTTTATGCTTACCTTCTCATGACTTGTTCCCAACAGTTGACTAGATCATCCATCCTATACAGACTGTGGAGCCTACTCTCCACTCTGTCGATCCATTTGAAAGTTTAGACAGGTGTCCTATCTGAGATGATCTCCTTTCTTCGGATGAAGTCTTCCTAGAGTCTTTGATATAGTCTGACCTTCTTTTGGATGTTGGTTCAGTTGTGACTAAGTCTAACCCTGATTTTCTTAGTAAGCATGATATTTCCATGGATCGGTCTTCTTATGTTAGTCTTTTTGAGTTTTTAGACTCTCCCTTAGAACAGCAAGTCAGTGATCCTAATGAGTTTGATTTTTCTTATGAATTTTCCAACTCCTGTAATATTGAGTTTGTTCCTGCAGACTCTATCTCCCTTGTTGATTTTTCCTTTTCTTTTGAGGTTGATATTATTGATTATAAACCCTTGAATATTGGCACTATAGAGTCCTCTTTCGTTGATTATGCCTTGACTACACCTTTTGTAGAAGATAGCAAAGTCGCATGTGTTTCTACCAAAGTGATTTGCATTGGATCTTTTCTTCTGAATGTGTTTCTGATGTTGGTGCTTCTTGGAGACAGGATTTGTAGTTGGATTCACAACTGTTTACTGGCCTCACCTTGTTGTTTAAGCTGTAACTGCATTTGCATGTACCCTTCTCGCACTTTTGAGCATGATGTCAGCTTCCATGCTCTTAGCTCATTGTTTAATCCCTCATCTCTATTCTCATCATCGCTCAGCCCTGTATCATTTTTCCTTTGCAACTTGACACCTTTTACCTTGAGGAGACGTTCCTCGAGTGTGTTTATCTTGCTCATGTTCCTTGCATTGTGCATATGTTTGTTCCTCGCACTTAGAACTAGTTTCACCTACTTTTGATACTCGTCTCCTCGCATTTAGAGAATTATTTCTGCTCTCCTTCGAGCTCATTAAAAACAGTAAGGAGGTCGCGAGTTGACTTTTCCAGACTCGTGAAAAATTCACGGGAAAGATATGGAGTTATCTTTAACCCCTAGTCTGACTCCTTAAAATTGAATAGATTGTCGAGTTGTTCAGACTCGTTAAGGTAAATTGAACAATCATCCGCATAGGTATAAGTTTACCCCTTTTTTCGGCCTTGTGGATTACTTAGGAAAAATGAATACTCTATTTTCTTCAAAATCTAGAAGAGTATCTTCAGGCATAGGTATATCTCTTTTACAGACCTAAAGGACTAAAATTACGAAAAAGGACCCTTTTCAAGCTTAGTTTTCTCTTTTTCGTGCTCTGGACCTAAACATGAAAAATATTTCGAGTTACTTTATGTCTTTGTCATGCTCGCTAAAACCAAAAGAACAAAGCATCGATTTTACTATTGTAAGCCCCATTTATCGTAATCAAATGGATCTTTCTGAGTGATCTTTCCTTCCTTCACTCTCATTAAACTCAGGCTACATGTCGCTTCTGAAGGTGCGTCGATCTGGTGGTAGTTTACCCCTTTTCCAAACCTTGCCGACTAACTAGGAAAAAGGCATACCTTAGTTCACATGGGCTAAGAGAGTTATCCTTTGTATTGTTTTACACTTTTTCAAACTTAGGAGACTAACTTTATGAAAAATCACCCCCCTAGAGTCTTCTTTGGAGTTTTCAGACTCTCAAAAATATGAAAACACCATTGAGCATTCACTAATTCAGGCTCGTAAAATCCATGAATCAGTGCTTTATCAAGCATTCTTTTGTCTCTTCTTTGAGATTTCCAAAAATGAAGAAGGTCCTGAGTTTGCTTTCTTGGACTCGTTAAATTTTTACAAGAAAGAGGAAAAGTAAGTTCATTCACATGTTTTTTGCATCATGGCAGCAAGTCTTGTCTCCTTGAACAAAGCACTAGTTTTGAGTCTATGAACAGTTGGGTTCTAGTCTTCGACCTAATCCCGATTCAGAGTTTTTACTCCTCTAGTTGGCTCCTTTTTCAATTATATGGGGAATTTGTCAATGTCTCCTACATTGCAAATTTGTGTCGTTGGTCTCTTTGTGTCAAAAGCTGCCTAAGTCACTTTTGTGACATTCTCAATTTTCAAGGATAAACCTTTGTTGACCATTCTGCAGTTGCCTTGACCTTTTGTGTTGGCCATTCCCTAGTATTAGTTCATTATATCATATCTTTGGCGGTCCTTGTCGTGAAATTCTGTACCAGTTCCAGATCCAATTAGTCTTTGACTTACCTCGTGTTGGATGATGGAGGATGCCTTAATGCATTCCTTCCAACATATCCCTTCCTATCGACTACAACACCTCTTGCTCTGGGAATGAGATTTAGAGTTTATGTTAGTACCTTGGGGATTGCAGTCATCAGTGGCAATTTCCCTTGCTATTGGGTAGTGGGAATACCTTATTGTCTCCTACTCGATGGATTCTTCAAGTGTTCGACTTCAAGTCCTTGTATTCACACTTGTTAGAATGTACTAGGTACCTTGGGGACCATTTTCATTAATGGTGGTTTCCCTTGCATTTGTTAATGGTTCTCATCACTGACCAATAATCAAATGGTTTCCTCCATGTCCGAATTTAGATTCTTTATTCACATGGTTAGGAATCGTACCTTTTGGGAGGTTTGGATTGAATACCTTGGGCCGACAGTAGCATCGTTAATTTTTGATATTGCCCAAGTTGCGCAAGACCTTGTCACACTTCATATGAAATTTGATGAGACATAGATCCACCTTGTTTTTTTGTGGCTATGATTGATTTTTGAGCATGGATCCACCTTGTTCATTTGTGGCCATGAATCCTTTAGATTTGCTATGGTGCCTTTTTGCATATTGAGTGACCAAAATAGTTTCATCAGTTATACATATGTTGGATCCACTTGTATCTTTATGGCGATATTTTGTATATGAAATTGAATGTCCCAGAGATCAGTTTTTTTTGACATTTATCTCTCTTTCAGGTACCTTTGTTCGAGCCTTTCGATCTTGGATTCTCTGCTCTCTCCATACTCAGTTGTTTCCTTTATAATGTATTTTGGCTAATATCTTCCCCTCTAACCTCATACATTAGGGGGCATCTGTTATAGCCCAAAATGACACATCTCTTCCTGTGACCACTTTCCCATGATTTCGTCGCATGTCAACACTTCATGAAAGTCATTGAAAGTCACTGAGAAAACACCTATATTGGAGGACCCATATCTAGAGTTTTGTAACTCCGTTTGACCTCTTCTCTACACCGTTGGAAAAGTATTTGAGTCAACTAAAACTTTTCGAGAGATATCAAAGTCTAAAAAATGCCCAGAGGTACCCTGAAAATGATATTTTGTGATGTATACGCGAGTTTCGTTAAGGAAACCCGAGTATTCCACTTTTTATATGCGACTTGTTCTACATGATACTCGCATATTCCGTGAATCTGTGACTCTTTACATTGCAACCCACAGATCATATACGAGTATTGTTACTTAAAATCGCACATGTCCCTTGAATACGCGACTGTTGTCTCTGAAACCCGCGTATTTTTCCTGTAGATGTCAAAAAAATAAGTTTCTTGAATTTTGGGTAGTTTGGGTGGTTATGCAACTGACTCCTTTGGTTGTAACTAATTTTTTTTCAACCCTATCTCTTCAAAAATGTATAAATAGATGTAGGGAGGTCGATGAGAGGATACTTGAATATTTGCATTATTATGTTGGAGGAATTGGGACTCTCATTCCCCCCACCTTTTCCCTAGAATATTTCTCCTTGTGTTGCAGAGCTTGGAGGCCGAGTTCCTTGGAGAAGCGAAGCAGCATAACTAGATCAAGGTTTCATGAGGTGCCCAACATGAAGAGAAGGTATATTTGTACTTCTTTTCATGATTAATAAAGATGTGATGTCCTTCTTCTTCCCAAATCTTTGTTCAATATGTGATTGAATCTTTGTTTTTGACTAGATGTTTATGTTAATCATAATAGTTTCTCATATTGTTTTGATTATCATTACTTTATATGTGGTCATATTGGTTTGAGGAAGGTAGGGTTTGTATTGCAGGTCTCTTGGAGCAGGAGGAGGATTGAAGAGTTGCTTGGATCAACCTTCGTTTGGCTAAGGTATGAACCATTCCAATCTCTGGAGATTGCTTATATATACTTGCATAACTATATGCAGATCTCTTTTTGTACCTGTACATTGATGGCCTCTTAAACCCTATCAATAGGAAACTTTCATCTACAACAAATTGCTTATAATGTGATAGTTCGTCTAGCACAACTCAAACTTTGTCCATACCTCCATATTTCCCTTAGAAGCGTCAAACTTCTCAATTGTTTTCTTTAAACATTGACACCATGAACAATGATTTAATTCCATATGCTCCCCTTATTAAGGCAATTACATCATGTGTCTCATTAGGTACTCAAATGGATCCTTCCAAGGATTCAAGTCTTATGAAGACAAGAAGTGCCTAGGCCTTTTTCTTCGCAAGGTGTTTGACTTGCAAGAATGAAAAAAATGAATATAAGTTCATATATTTATTTTGAATAATGAAAATACAAGTTAATAAAAAATTTACTTTTATCAAGATAGTTTGAATTATCTCTTCCTGTTGTTGTTTCCAAGTTCCTTCCACAAATCACAATACATTTATTGACTTGTATTATGTCAATGTCGACTCAAGAGGACATAGTTGTGTCACTTTGGATGTCGCTCTGGGACTTTTTTGAATATGGTATGATGGTTTATGCTCATTTACGTTTTATGGTAATTATAATGATGGTGGTTGTTTGTTACAGTCAATTATTTTTTATTTGGAATCTTTAAATATATGTAAACTTTTTTGACACTTTCATTTAAAGGAGAATAGGTGTACTTGTTAAAATGAAAACATAGCTTGGAAACTCCCAACAATTCTAGGGACCCATGAAATTGAATATTGTGTGCATAACCTCTTTGAGGAAAAACAATGGATGAAGGAAAAACATTTGAGCTTATAGACCATTTGATTGTCCACTTGAGCATCCACAAGTACTAACAAAGCTCAAAATTGGGTGGCCCATCTACCAGAGTACCCATATGTTTAAACCGTCCCAAAAAACATTATGCGTACATATTTGAGAATCCATGGTACAACAAACAAGGTTTCCTTAGTCCCAACTTCCTAAGCATAAACAAAGAGTGGTCACTTTGTGTGACATTGGGTCGGAGATCATCATGGAGTTGGATCCCAATCTATAGCAATAATAATTCATAGAAAAATACTATTCTCTTTTCCACTTCATCACATCTACTTTTCTTCCTATTTTGTTTCCCTTTCGGCATTTTATTGCACCTACTGGGGGAATTGCTAGTTTTCTATAGGTTATGCGACCTCTTGGAGAAGAGTCCAATAACTAAATTATAAAAGAATAAAATAAATTAGGTATTTTACAGTTAACAAGAAAGAACACCAGGAAGATACCACGTTGAAGAAGTGAATTGAAATCATCCCTTGTGAGTAATATAATAGTAGGAGATTTTTATATTGTATAAGGATTTGAATGTCCTTTCTTATCCTACAGGGATTTAGGTATTCAATCATGATGACTTAAAGAATATGCTTACAAAAAAATTTAGTTAGGTTTAGATACCGAGTCAAGTTAACAATGATAAATTACTATTCAACTCTCTACAATCATTTTATTAATAGTTACTACAAGTACCAAGTTGGATCATGTTAAGAACCCATGTCAACCCTCCTCTTTATTTTTTTAGTATATTTTATCGGACGCATATGATTTGTAAGTCATCCCATCAGTATGTTGTATTTTCCCACATTCATGGGGAGTAAGTAATAGTTGTTAAGTTGTCTAGTTATTATGTTGCATTATCCCACATTCATGGGGGGCAATAGTTGTTTAGATTAGACTTAGTATATAATTATGTGTTGAGGCTAATGAAAGCATCGAAGAGTTATTTTGTATTGAGCTTGCTCAAAGGAGATTGCCCCCTCGAAGTGGTCTGTGATTAATAAAATCTCTTCGTGATCCATAATTTCTGTTATATCATGCATTCTTATTGTTTATTATAGGAGGTTCTCCACATCTGGTATCAGAGCACTTTCCCTGGCATAAGTGGGAATTTTTTGTTTTTGGAAAAAAAAAGGGGCAAAATTGGGTGGCGACTTTCACATCCATTTTTGAAACTTTATATGCAGATTCAAGAAAAAGAAGTTACACATCTGAACTCCTCTTTCAAAAATACGCAGTTTCAAAAAAAATCATCTCATTTGGAGTTCTAGAAGTGGAGATATCGCGGATTTAAAATCAACAATTTTTCAGAATTTTCATGAAGTGAGGGGTACTACCCCAATACTCAAGCCTGAGACAGCCTTGGTGGCCGAGTGACTACCTTTGAACCATTAGGAAGCCGAATATACCTGGGGTCCATATCTATTTTCAGTTGATAACACGTAGAATTCCAGAATTGTCACAGATCATTTACTCCAATTCAAGTTGATAAAACACAGCTTTCTAGCACTGCCACATATCATTTCTTCTTCAAAAAAAAAAAAAATTCAAAAATTATTCAGCCATATATTCCTTTATTTAGCTTCGTTTCCCTTGAAAATTCACTGTAACCCCTGTCATTCCATTGTACATATTTCATTCATTGAGGACCCTATCCCAAGTCCACTTCCAGAAGCCCGAAATTCCATCTCCTTCTTTCACCCCACTTCTAAAATTCACATTTTTTGTTTCCTTGTCCCTCAGAAAGTGTCCACAACCTAGTTACCCACTCGCGTTTTTCCCAACTCAAAATTTTCCTTATCTAAAACCCTCTCTGTTTTTGTTTTTCCACCCATTTCCGATTAAAAAAAAAAAAAACTTGCTTATGGTTGTCCCCCGCGCAGGAGCAAATAGACAAATGGAAGAAGAACTTGTCACCCTCAAGACCAAAATCGAAGATATGGATCAAAGATTTCTCGACCTCCATCTTCAGTGTTTAGCCATGAGCAACCGGCAACAGCCTAAGTCTTCTGCAGGCACTGCGTTCTCTGCTTCTAGCAAATTTTGTGGGTCGAAGATTGAATTCCCTCACTTCAATGGTGATGATCCAAGTGGATGGATACACAAGGCAGGACAATACTTTAATATGCATAACACTTTTGATGTCATTAAATTCCCACTTGCATCATTTCATTTGGAACGTGACGCCCTTCAATGGTTCTGTTGGTACATCAAGGATCATGAAGAGCCCCAATGGAAAAATGTTTGCCAACTCCTTTTGCACCTATTTGGCCCTAGTGGTTTTGATGAATTCACAGGAGAACTCACCAAAATTCGCCAGACTGGCACTGTGAGAGAGTATCATATAGAATTTGAGAACTTAGCCAAGCACACAAAAGGATTTTCTGATGCATTCTATAGGATTTGTTTTATCAGTGGTCTTAAGGATACAATCCAATCTGACATTACAATGTTCTGTCCCAACACAATGATGGAAATCCTAGGGTTGGATAAGTTCGTGGAGGACAAGATTAGGGCTCAGTAACGCCCCAAATCCACTTTTGTTCCATTCAAAAATATGGTTCCCCAAAGACATCCAATCCCTCTGACTCCTAGAACCACTCCTATCAAGCATCTGTCTGAAGCCGAGATGTGGGCACATAGGGAAAAAGGACTTTGTTATAATTGTGATGATAAATTCACCCGGGGACATCATTGTACTGAACACAAGCCCTATTTCTTGGATGTGGCTTCTCCGCCTACACTTGAAATTTGTGATGCTGCTCAGGATCTAGTAGATGATCAGGTCGACATTCTGCAGCCGCCTATTGACCCTCAGATTGCTAAACAAGTCGATTATTTTTTCCATCCTTTATGCAGCTTTAAAGTCATGGTTGCCAATGGGAGCACCTTACCTTGCAAAGGAAAGTGTCGCAGTGTGTGTATCTATTGGAGATTATAACTTGCGCTCTAACATGTTTGCCATACCCCTAGGAGGTTGTTATGTGATTTCAAGCACTCAATGGTTATGCACACTTGGACCCATATTATGGGATTTTGCTGAACTGTGGATGCATGTTTTAATCAATGGGAAAAAACACACATTCAATGGCTTACAACCAGGGTCTCTCAGCATCATCAATTCACATTGCATGGAAACAATCCTTAAGAAGAATTCACATGGTGTCATCACTCAGCTCCATTTCATTTCTATGCAACCTTCAGAAGTCTCAAATAATCCCTTGGATCTTTCATTCCGATGCACCCTTCAGATTCCTGATTTTTCCAATCCCTTCACTCTTAAGAGTGATGCTTGCGACAATGGACTTGGTGTTGTCCTCTTTCAAGATGAACATCCCATGGAATTCACCGGTAAATCCCTTCTTGGAAATAATTTATCCACCTCCACATATGAGAAGGAAATGATGACTATTTTGCACGCAGTACAAAAGTGGTGGCCATACCTCTTAGGGAATCCTTACTACATCAAGACTAATCACCAGAGTCTAAAATATTTCCTGGAACAACGGGTCTCATCCCCAACACAACAGAAATGGGTAAGCAAACTCAGGGTTTATGACTATGAGATCAATTACAAGAAGGCTAAGGACAATCATGGGGTGGATACCCTTTCCTGCACATTTGATGCCCCTGTCTCTCTTTCAGCTATTGCTATGCCTATTCCAACTTGGTTACACTCTGTTCAACAAGGATATGTCAATGACTCTTCATTATCTGAAATCATCCAACCGTTGTCCAGTAACCCTTCTGTGGTACTGCATTTATCTTGGGATGGCTCTTCTCTGAGATACAAGGGTCGTCTGGTGCTTTCCCAGAGCACAGATATTAAACATGCAGTATTTTCTGAACTCCATGCTTCTCCATGGGCAGGGCACTCTAGGTTCATGAAAACATATGAGAGGGAACGATGTCACTTCTTTTGGAAGGGAATGAAACAAGAAATTCAACATATGGTTTTCGAATGTGCTCCTTGTCAGCGCCACCAAGGTGAAACTACACTCCTTTTCGGATTGCTTGAACCTTTCCCCATCCCTACAAGGATTTGTACATATATTTTGATGGATTTCATTCAAGGGCTCCCTAAATATGGAGGGAAGACCATAATCTTGGTTGTGGTTGATCAACTCTCCAAATATCATCATTTTTGTGCTCTCAAACCTCCATATACCACCTCCTCACTCGCACAAATTTTCATCGACAAGATATTCCTTCTTCATGGAATCCCTTCTTCCATTGTCTTAGACCGCAACGCACCTTTCAGAAGTCATTTTCTCCTTACTGACACCAAATTGAATATGAGTTCAGTTTATCACCCACCAATAGATGGTTCGAATGAAGTCATCAATAACTATTGGGAAACTTATCTTCGTTGTTTCACCTCTGAAGAACAACATCTGTGGGCAAAGTGGCTCCCTCTCGCTGAATGGTGGTATAATACTTCCTAGCATACTGCATCTCAAATGACTCCATATGAAGCAGTTTATGGTCACACACCTCCAGTACTCCTTCCATACACACCCAGCATTTCACCAGTTCAGGCTGTTGACATGGTTCTTCGAAACCGACATTAGATTCTTCACCTTCTGCAGGACAATCTTCACATGGCCAAAACCTGCATGAAACACCAAACCGATTAGCATTGTTCTGAGCACACCTTTCAAGTCGGTGACATGGTTTTTCTTCGTCTTCAGCCTTACAAGCAATCCTCCTTGAAACTCAATGGGAATCAAACACTCGCTCCAAAGATCTCTAGTCCATATACAGTTCTTCAAAATATTGGGTCTGTTGCTTAAAAATTGGCACTTCCTCCTTCTTCTCGCATTCAGCAAGTGATTGGCACCAACATCAGAGCACAAATTGTTTTACCAGAACAGGATAATGAAGGATCCATCATTTCAGATCTAGTGGCCATCCTCAATAAACACACTTGTCAGCTTCTCTCTCGGTCCATCACAGAGGCCTTAATTCAGTGGCACAACATGCAACCAGAGGATGCTACATGGGAACCGCTCCTTTAGATTCAGCAATAGTTTCCACATCTAAAGCTTTGAGGAAAAAGCTTTTTTTTTAAGGGAGGGGATGTTAAGAACCCATGTCAACCCTCCTCTTTATTTTGTTAGTATATTTTATCGGGTCACACATATGCTTTGTAAGTCATCCCATCAGTATGTTGTATTATCCCACATTCATGGGGAGTAAGTAATAGTTGTTAAGTTGTCTAGTTATTATGTTGCATTATCTCACATTCATGGGGGGTAATAGTTGTTTAGATTATACTTAGTATATAAGTATGTGTTAAGGCTAATGAAAGCATCGAAGAGTTATTTTGTATTGAGCTTGCTCAAAGGAGGTTTCCCCCTCAAAGTGGCCTGCGATTAATAAAATCTTTTATGTGATCCAAAATTTCTGTTATATCGTACATTCTTATTGTTTATTGTAGGAGGTTCTCCATAGATCAACTAAGTGATCAAAGCCAAACATCAACAAAACCGACTTACTTTGTTCTAAAAATAGGCACTATAAAAACTTACAGTGTAATAGCCAAAGAGAAAAAGAACCAACATGAGAGGATTTAAATAAGGGTTTGAACCATAAATTGTGAATTACAATATGGAAATAACTTTGGAATGCAAAAATGATAGACATGGGTGAAAAGTACTTGGAACATGAAAACACAATCGGAAAATGAAGGCGTAAGTGGAGGTGAACATGATGGATGGGAGACTAAGAACCATTTTTCATGGGCATGGATGCATCCTTGACGTGAAAAGGATTTGAGACAAAGTAGACTTGAAGTTGGTGAGCATAGAGAATTTGTAGAATCCATGGGATTGTGAATGCCCAATGTGCAAATTCATAAATTTTAGAAGAAATATGACATGTCTCAAGTGTGATAATAAATATCTAGCATTAAGAAAACCCTTACTGTTTGAGTCCCTTGAAATGTGGATCTAGTAGTTGGTTAAGATATTTTATTATTTCTTCTTGGAGAAGTTTAAGGATCTAGAATTAATCACTATTTAATTATTTTCCATTGGAGAAATTTGTATGTGGATCTAGTAGTTGGTTAAGATATTTTATTATTTCTTCTTGGAGAATTTTAAGGATCTAGAATTAATCACTATTTAATTATTTTCCATTGGACAAATTTGTATTATTTTTCATTGGAACAATTTGAGGATCTGGAAACCACTTATTGCTATGAAGAGTGGTTAAGGATGTAATATTCAAATTGGAAATATTTAATGCTTATTCTTTGGAGAGAAGTGTGGGTTTACATCCCATTCAATATTATTTTATTAGTAAGGATGTTGAGCTATACCTTTATATAAACGGAAGATATTAGTCTGTTCAACTTATGTGCTTTACAAGAATCATTGTGTTTTCCAAATCATTTGAATGAGTGGTATTAGATACAAAATTGGTTCTCTGTTTTTATGTTTGGATGAATGTTTAAAACAATTTCTTTTCTTTGAAGTGTCTTCTAAATGTTATGTTATTTTCTTCTTCATCATAGATTATGTGATTTAGAAAGTGTTTTTTTTTTCAAAAATATAGATACTTAAATAGTGGGTATGTTTACCCTTCTCTCTAGTTATGTATTTTCGGCTACATCCCTCATTGAGCAATCCCACCTTACCATTGCTTATGTTTTTTGGACCATTGATATACCAAGTCTCAAGGATTCTTGTAATAATATGCATCCTCCTAGCCCACCTCAACCATCACTTTCTTTCATACCATTTTTAGGCTTGGCAAGTGCTACGTCCCCTTGACCTATGATTTCTCTTAGGTGAGTGGTGAGTAGAATTCAAATTTGAACTAGTCTCGGCCCTTCTAGAGTGTTCCTAGGAGTGCTTAGTTAAAATTGCCCTTAAAAAAATCATATTTTTACCAATCAAATCTAATTAAGAAGGGAATACTTTATAGCAACATTTCAAAGGAAGGGCAACTTTTTAAATTACCCGTCAATATTAATTTCAATTTAAGAATCATTTGACAGTGGAGAATTGAGATTCGGGTGTAGGAATCCATTCTTTTTGTTCAAGTTTCCTTTGGAATGGCCCATCTCATCCCAAAACAATGAAATATTAAGTCTTACTTCGATTTTTGTGAGAAATGTAAGCAATAGAAATCTAGGAGGAATCCATGAGATTTTAATGACGTAATTGTAAACTTACCATCTACCAACATCATTTGTGACTTAAATAGTTATAAGTGCACTCCACACATTCCTTTACAAATGAAGACTCTACATACACAAATACATCACGTGGAAAATAGTTTCTCCCAATTGCTAAGGAGCTATATTGGAAAAAACTAAAAGATGACATTTTTCATAGGCCATTTTACTCAATTTTAGTTGATGAAAGCGTTGATCAAACTATGGAGCACCACATATTTCACAAAAGAAGGAAGATGTCAATGCGTGACAAAATTGATATGCTTGCTTTAAATAAAATATGGAACAACTCAATCTATGTATGATGGAGTGAGAACTTTTCTAATAGAGATGGATATATCTTTGATAAAGTTAGTTGGATTTGGCTCTAATGAGACATATGCCATGAGTGTTAATTGTGAAGGTTTATCTTCTAAGATATGTCGAGATGCTTCTTATTTATTAGATATCCATTTCATAGCTCATAGAGAAGCATTAACAACAAATAACATTTTGTCTCATTTTCTAGAGTTGCACTATATCGATAAATTTGAAAACAAAGTTTATTCATGGTTTGAGAAATCTCCTAAAAGACATGGAGAATTAAAAGAGCTAATGGAATCATTTCAATTCACTAAGTTAGAGTTTTTACAAATCCATTGAATTAGGTGGCTTTCTAGAAAGAAGGTAATGGAAAGACTCATCAAACACATGTCCTATTTGTTAAAAAATTGAAAGTTAGGGGAGGAAAATATGTATGAGGGTATTGTTCATATGTGGAGATAAAATTATTTAGTGATAAATGCATATCTTTTGAAAAAAAATATGAACATAATCTACAAAAAATACATTATGGTGCACATTTTTTTTTAATTCATGTTGGAAAATTATATTTTTATTAATTTTCTAAACAATTTGTTTAAAATTTTTATCGCATTTTGTACACATGTGTGTGCATGTATATATATATATATATATATATATATATATATATAGGGTTACAAAAAATAAAAAACAACAATTACCCTTTTGAAGAGGATGCATTGATTTGCGGAATATATTTTTTGAATTTTTTTTGTTGAGTGTTTTTTATGTTGATTTTTCTTTGTACTAATTTGAAGTTGTGGACATGGTTTTGTAAGTGTAAGTCTGAAAAGAAAAAAAATATCATATGAACTCAAAAATTCGTATATTATATTTCAATGGATAGACGATTTATTGACGAATCCATCAGTATGAAGTACACCACCTAAGGTGCATCCCAAGATACGGTTTAGGCCTCGCACAGAGGTCAATAAAATTAAATTTGCGGAAAATGGGAGCTAAAAGCCTATTTTAAAGCCCTCGATTGAGGGTTTTAAATCCCTCAATCGACATTTTATGCACATTTTTTAAATAGCTCGATTCAAGGGTTCATGTGTGGTTAAGTTAGAAGCTTGATCAAGCTTCTAGAAACCTTGATCAAGTTTTTTAATAATAAAAAAATTTATAAAAAATTAAAACTTTATATGGACTAAAAAAACTATAATTCAAATACCTCGACCATGCTAATAGCTTATGGAAATTTACATTAAGCTCGTACAAAAAAATAGTTACCAAACTAATAACTTATAAATTACAAAAAATAAAAAATATTTTTTTTATCGAGCTAACAATTTTTTTTTTAGTAAAAATCTAACTTGGGCATAGAAACAAAATAATAAATATAATTCATGGCATCTAATACCATGTGCTACCAAAACCATGGGCCATTAATCACTATAGTAATCAACAAAATAATAATTTTTACCATAACTTATAATCTTTTATGTTGACAAAATAAAAATAAAAACCTAAAAATAAAACTTTTGTATTTTTATGGTGACAAAACCCTCGATTGAGATAATTATCTCAAATGAGGGTCTAGTTAAAAATAAGGTTTTTATTATAAGTTATATAATTTTATGTTGAAAAAACCCTTCATTGAGCTAATAGATCGATTAAGGGTTTAGTTAACCTTCCATTGAGTTCTAAAGATTGATTGAGAGTTATTTAAACCCTTGATCAAGCTTTTGGAAAAACCTCAATCGAGGGATTATTTAAACCCTTGATTGAGGGTTTGAAAGCTTGATTGAGAGTTTAAATAAATCTCAATGGTGCTCGCATTTTAGACAATCCGCACCTGCATCTTTCCAAAAAGTGTTACCCATCTTCATGACAACACCCATGAGTTGGAAAAAATATTCAAGTGTAAGTTTTCATTCATTTACTTGCGGATGTGCTCATTGTATTAAATAAGTTGAATCATAAGTTCCAAGATGGTCATGTTGATATTACCTATATTGGCATTATTTTAAATGTTACTATTAAAATGCTTTGTAAATGGTTTCCGGGAGTCATATTTGGAGAAAGTGCAATGTGGCATCATCTTTTTTAATTAGAGCACAATGATGAATTATTGAGTAACTTTGTAGATAGCACAAGTATGGTACATTTACATCCATTGAGGTTTGAAAATTTACCAAATATACCATTCAAGATATTAGATGATTACATTTTTTTAGGAATTTTTTTTGTGATGAAGGTGATTGATATCTATATATGACATTCACAGATCTACCTATATTTAATGATAGGCTTTTCTGTCCTCGACATTATTATGAATAAATGGATGATAGAGACTCTTAAATGAAAAGAGGGTTCAAATGCTTACGTGAAAATTTTAGTGTTGGGGACTCACCTATCATGGATACTGCTAAATGTTTCGTTGAGATGGATGGATTTATTTGTACTATTTATAAATCATACCCTAAATGTTTGGAGCATGGGATCTATGTGGAGATGAAGCTGAATTGTTTGATTTCTTTCCCTGTTTGATACGATTATGGCAAGCTATATTTGTTATTCCAACAAGTACATATATGTGTCACAAGAGGCTTCTAAAAATTAAACATGATAAAAATGATGGTAGATCAAGACTTTGATTGGAGACATTGGATATGTTATTGTTTTTCTCTCTTAGTGTACCTCATGCTCTAAATGAGGTAGATTGGAATGATATGTTATTGTTTTTCTCTCTTAGTGTACCTGCCTTTGTGTGTTTTCGATTAGTAGAATATATAAAATCTGAAAGTCAAACCTCATCTGTCCAATCTAAGTCTGTGCTGATAACCTGGATTTGTGTTTTTTTTCTTTCTGTAAAAATATATTCACAATCAAATCCAAACACTCTGCATGCATTTTCTCTTGCTAGCATGGCCTACGATAAAATTGTAGGAACATGTTCAATAAAAAATATCAAACCCAATCCATGTGTACATTTATCAGCCATTCTTTTGATAATATTGAGAATGCTAATAAGATATATTAAATTAAATAAATGAAAAAAAATATTATAAATGAATATATATAATTAAATCAAAAAAATATATGTGTGTAAAAGTAATATTAAGAATATAGGTAAGGGACAAAACAAATCAGTACAATTCACACAAAGTATATATATATATTACATACCATGGATTGCTTTTGATCAAGATTATTCGTTTATGAAATACTTTGATAATTTTGATAGTGGATGAGTACTTTTATGAGTAGAATAATATTTAGTAATATTATCCTTCCATAAAGTAAATATATATATTTTTTAGAAAATAAAATATATATTTTTTAGAAAATAAATTATACACATCACAAGGAAAAGATGTGCGTCATGTATAGATAATAGTATCATCTTTTTTACGTAGTATCATAATTGCATTTTCATAAAGATTACTAATGCTTTTTGTTTTACATTAGTAATATTTATGAGAATAATGTCAAGAGTGCTTATCATTTTGGGTGTGTTATATAGAAGTGTTAATTATAATATCAGATCGAAATGTTTTTGAAAGAGGGAATACTTTGGTTATAATCTCGTTAAAGTGATTAAAGTGGATTCGATTATAATGAAAAATATTGGGGAGATTTATTCCTATGCTAGGTGCTTGTATTATATTTAAATGCATTTGAAACATGTGATTTATGGATTTTCCCAAAGTGTAGTACCCATATTATATTATACTTATTAGAGTTACATTAAAAGAGTATAGCACAATATATATTGAAATTCAAAATACTTGTTCGTTAGTTATAATTTTTATGCATGAAAGTTTATCTGAAAACATGATGGGATGTAATATGTCTTTAAGTTTATTTAGTTTCAAGAAGTAGACATGAATCAAAATTATAATGTAAATATATTTTGTTCATAAAGTTATAAATATTTTTGGGGTTGTTACATTGTGGTATTAGAGCCAGGTTATGACACGTGGCCTTATGGTGTCCATGTACATTTTCTGGAAACTAACAATGTTTTAATTTTTGTTCTTCTTACTTGTATAGAAGAGAATTGTTTAAAACTAAACTGCAAGAAGATATGGCTAGAAGACGATCCCCTTACTCCACCTGTTTGGGTTGAACCTAATAATAATGATCAACCAAATAATAACATTATTAATAATGAGATCCTACAAACCATGAGGGACTTACAAGAAGAAATTTTGAATTTTAAGACTAAACATGAAAGGGAATTGAAAACCCAATAAGACTTAAATGAAGCCCTATTTTATAAAATGAGTGAGATAACTAATGAAAAGAGTAAAAGGAAACATAAACAAGAAAACTCGTCCTTTAACTGTCCTTTTTTCTGACGGAATCCATCTAGCTAGTGAATCGAAATATTCTAGTGATAAGTTCAAAGACAGATGCAGGAAGAAAAGACGATATAAAGATGAGATAAGAAGAGAGTTTAAAAAAATAAAGCCTCCTACCTTTGACAACAAAGTAAAAAATGGATAAGGGGCTGAGGCTTGGTTCCCGGGGATGAAGAAGTACTTCACTATGTAAAATTAATCCAACTCTATGAAGGGAAAAATGACCATCTTCAATCTAGTCAGAAAGGCTGAGATTTGGTGGCAAGACTTAAAAAGAGAAGAAAGAATTAATAATAAAAAGTAAGCTAGAACTAATTTAAAAATGAATTTAAAAAATGAATACATCTCAGAATATTACTATGAAGGGAAAGCTAAGGAGTTTTATGAGATAAGACTAAGATCCATGTCTATGCATGACTTTTGTACTAAATTCTTATCCTTGTTAAGATATGTGCCTTACCTAGACGAAGAAAAACCTAAAACACAAAGATTTCTAGGTTGCTTGCCTAAATTTTATAAAGACAAACTAGGGTTTGATGAACCAAAAAATTTGTATGAAGCAACAAGGAAGGCCAAATTAACATATCATCAACCCAAGGGTAAGAGTGAAAATCCTTATAATTTCAAGAGAATATATGGAAGTAACTTTAAGAAAAGAAAGTTCAAACCTTTTAAAAACCATAAGAATTTCCATAGAAATACCTTTAAAGACAAACACTAAACAATAAGAAGAGATTATAAACAACCAATGAGAACTGTTGAGTATAAATATAATTTTTTTAATAAGAAAAATGAAGAAATAAAAATAGAACCTTTGTAGTGTTGGGGATGTGGAAGGAGTAATTTCTGTCAGGATTGTCCTCATAAAAAGGATAATCAGAATATTCACACGGCCTTAGAAGCAACCACAGTTGTAGAGGTTGCTCGGAACATATCGCATATTAGCGCCGTGTTGGACAATCATTAAGCGGATTATCAACCCTCCATGATTGAGGTATATGGTAAGATCCCTGACAAATCTATTTCAATATTAATTGATTCTGGATCTACCCTAAGTTATATATCTTATAAGTTAGTAGATTTGTGGGTGAAATCATGAATCTGGGTGTTTATTCCGTGTGAATAATTTTTTCGAATTTCTATTCCGTAATATTTCGGTCAAACTAATTATTGTTTTTAGCCAAAAACATAGAACTAACTTTCGGCCGAAAAAATAGGTCGGTCGAAAGTTATTTTTAACAAATACCGTTGACTTTAAAGTTAGAAAGAACTAACTTTCTAACTTTCTAATTTTAAAATTAACAGTATCCGTTAAAAGTAACTTTCGACCGAAATATTTATTTGGCCGAAAACCTGTAAATTTTCAGAAATGGAATTCCATTTCTTTTTTACTCTTCTTCCAATTTCGGATATATCCGATCATATCAAATACTTACAATTTATCTTCACAAATAATACCATTAGTTGCATAATTCAATCTACTTTCTATAGATGCTATTTTTTTTGAATTTGGTGTGATCGACTAATTTTATTTATTATAGTTCTTAGAAGGTGTGTGAATTGCTTCAAAATTTAATAGAATTCATTGAAATGAAAATTCAATAACTTCTTAAAGACATGATAATTTTTTTTGGAAAAATCATGGTGCCAAACATTGATGTGTTGTCTTCAAAATGGTACTTTTAGTTTTTTTTTTTTAAATTGGAAATTAGGGAAGATGCTGTGTCAAACTAAACATGTCAGTTTTATGCTTGTTTTTCAAATTGGTCCACTTCAAAAAATTCTAATAATTATTGCATATGGCTGTTGGATACAAACTTATAGACAACCTTTAGTACAATCTCTCTAGATCATCATAACATATTTTATTTTTAATGAACAATAGTTGAATGATGAATAAAATGGTGTAAAAAAACATGACTATTTATCATAATTTCGTTAATTAATAATGTACTATCAAACACTTGCAAAAATGACATATCAAATGCGAATAAAAAAAATCTAAAAAATAACCAATAGACACCTAACACAATTCTCTACAACTTTTGTTTTTATTACAAAATGAAATTCTAAATACAAATCTAATTTTCTTTGCTCGAAGTTGACAAACTTGGAAAAACAACACTGCTTTTCTCATACCCCCCCTCCTTCTGAAGTTGACAAATTCAGTACCTAGTTCATGTAATAACCAAGGAAGGTAGTTTGGTGGGCCGAGATAAAATTAGGGCAATCAATGACTAGCCAGTTCCTAAGGATTAATCAGGACTCTATCATTTATGGGAATAATGGGTTACTATTGTAGGTTCAATGAGGGGTTCTCCAAAATTGCTTATCCCATAACATCACTTCAAAAGAAAGGAACTAAATTCATATGGTCTAATAAATGTCAAGAAAGCTTTGAAAACTTAAACACATGTTGACCATCGCACCTATTCTAAGAATAACATATCCATATAATTACTTCGTGGTATGTACGGATGCCTTTCTAGAAGGATTAGGTGGGGTGTTACTGCAAGAGGATTATGTAATAAGCTACGAGTCAATAAAACTTAAAATACATGAACGAAACTATGCAACACATGACTTAGAGTTAGCTGCAATAATACATGCACTAAAGATGTGGAGATATTACTTAATAGGAAGAAAATTTACCTTAATGTTAGATACCATAAGCTTAAAGTACTTATTTGATAAACAAAGCTTAAATTCTCATCAAGCAATGTGGTTAGCCTTCTTGAGCGAGTATGATTTTGAAATTAAACACATTAAAGGAAAATAGATCAAAGTGGCAGATGCCCTTAGTAGGAATAAGTAGGAATGCCATTCCACATCGTTTAGCTACTTGAACAAATCATGAAGATTTAATAAAAGAAGACACTAAACATGATGAAGAGTACTTACATATTATAGAACAATTGGAAATGGATGATAATTGAAATGATTTAGTTTATTCTATAAGTTTGGAAGACTTGTTAGTTTATAAAAATCGATTATACATACCCGATTCTGAAGAAGTTAAACAATTAATTCTAAATGAAATACATAAAAAGTCATATTCCGAACATCCACGATACCATTAAAAGATGATAACTAAGTTAAGGAAAATCTATTATTGGCCTAAAATGAACATTGATGCTGCAAATTACATAGCTAGGTGTGTTGAATGTCAACAAGTAAAAACTAAACATCAACACCTTGTCGGGTTACTGCAACCCTTACCTATTCCAGAATTGAAATGGGAGATAATAAGCATGGACATTATAATGAGATTACCTAAAAAAAAAAAACAACATGACTCAATAATGGTAGTTGTGGATAAATTAAGTAAAGTTGCACACTTCATGCCTGTAAAATCTACTTTTAAAGCCATTAATATAGCTGAAATTTTTATGAAAGAAATATTAAGGTTACATGGTATTCCAAAGGTTGTGATTTCTGATAGAGATGTGAAATTTATTGGTAACTTTTGGAAATCCTTTTTTAAGGGTCTAGATACGCAACTGAATTTTAGTACTGCTTATCATCCTCCAACGAATGGACAAATTGAAAGAACTAATATTTTGTGAATGTATGTAATGGATAAACTAGGGAAATGGGAAGAGCATTTGCATTAGTAGAATTTTCTTATAACAATGGGTATCAAGACTCATTAAAATGATTCCATTTGAAGTTTTGTATGGTCGAAAATGCCACACTCCTTTGTCTTGGTATAACCCTGCTAACAGGATTGTTCTAGGGCTATACATGTTAAAAGAGATGGAACAGATGGTGAAAGAGGTGCAACTAAACCTAAAATTTGTCTAGGATCGACATAAGAGTTATGCATATTTAAGTGAACCAAGGTATTGTGGAAATTTTGAAGTGTTAGCTAAGATAGGACCAATAGCCTATCGTCTTGCACTCCCCCTAACCTAAAAGTACATGATGTATTTCATGTTTCATTATTGAAAAAATATATACATGATCCTATTCATATAATTGACTAGAATGTGATTCAGGTATAACCCAAGGGCGAGTTTCAAACCGATCATTTCTGCATCCTAGACATGAATGAACATATGCTATGGAATCAAGCCATCATTCAAATAAAAGTGCAAAGGAAGCACTTCAACCCTGAAGAGGCAACTTGGGAAATGGAGGATAAAATGCAGGAAGCATATCCCTCCATGTTCGGAATGAGCAAGGGAGCTCAGAATAAAAAGAATACCGAGGACAGTGTTAAGAATAAGGGGGGGAGAAATGTAATACCCCCATGACATTACTTTTATTTTTATATTAAAAGCTCAAAGTGACATTTGTGCAACAAACTATATATATAAGAAAATGGCACTTGGAGAATTCATCTACATGAGGGGGCTCCACCATGGCACAAAAGAACATGTGTAAGCAGGCTAGAGAGATCTTTTCCAATCAAACCCAATCTAAAAACTAAACAACCACACAAGATCCTAAATCATAGGGATTTATGGATTTATTGGCCCATTTGATTGGGATGGCATAAGACCTGTGAAAAAGATATAAACATTGGTGCATTGGGATAGCACATGACATTGTGTTGTGCATGGAGAAATGATGTTGAGTGCATGTGTTGAGTGTTTATTTCTTTTATGACTCCATCATTTAACTTGTTACGGGCTTGAGGAGAGAGTGTCGTGTGGAATTTCTTGTTGTTGTTCTAGTGTATATGGTGGTGATCCAACTGGGGGGTGGAGTTTAGCTAGGTATGGTGCTACTCTCTTCTATGGTTTGGAGGAGCTGATTCTCCGAGTAGTTATTTTCAACATCATTTTAAAGTAAGTATCTTTAAATTCTATGGACTGAATTGTATAGAGTAATTTTTTAGTTTATAAATTACAGATCTAATCCTTATGTGTATTTTACTATCTATGATTTTGATTCGTAGAAAATATGTTTGATGTTCGCAACCGACTTAAACCTCTTCATATGATTTCCATGCTTGCATTTGTAGAATATGTTGTGGTTATTTTTGGATCTATAGATACATATAAATACTTTTGGATCTATAGATACATATAAATACTTTAAACTCAGATATGATATTTCAAGCCCGCATTGATGGTTCCCAGAATGTTTATAGATCTGCGACTAATCTAAGCTTGCGTTGATTTCACAAATAAAAATGGTTTGTCCTTTTGAATCTCTGTTGATAATTACAATCAATTACAATCAATCTGTCGTGTGGTATACGATTGACCATAGATAATACTCACCATCGATCTCATTTACTTGATTAGTATAAATATATATACAATTAAATCAAATCCTTATGCCTGCGATTCCATTGCTCGATTTGCATTAATATGTTAATAATCATAACTGTATCTAATGCTCTGCATATGTTGTAGTATACGATTGATCTGTAAATATGGAAGTGTGTGTTCAAATCTACGTTGATGTTTCCCCCAAACATGTTATGGATCTATCCAATCCATGTCTGCATCTGATGATTACCCAAAACGTTTTATGATGAATTGTATATAACTTTGTCCAAATATCAATCTGGGTTGATGTTTCCCCAAATGTTTTATGGATCTATCCAATCCAAGCATGCATCTGATGATTACCCAAAACGTTTTATGATGAATTATATGAAACTCTTCCCAAATCTCAATCTGCATTGATGTATTCCCAAAAATGTCTTATGGATATGTTCAAATCTATGTCTGCGTGAAGTTAATACAAATCCACTTTGGGTTTTGATTGCGATTTTGAGGAATTACCAAAACATTTTTTGAATTAAAAAACATTTATTTGATATGTTGATTTAAAATCATATCTGATCTGTAAAATGTCTCGGCATGCGTTTTCGTTTTTACTATGATTTTGATGAACTATCCCATGTGTACATGAAGTTAATACATATCCACTTTGAGTTTTGAATGTGATCTTGAGGGATTACAAAAACATTTATTGGATCCGAGTTGTATAATGTCTAGGTATGCATTAAATTTATTTGGTATGTGTTGTTATTTTGGATCTGTAGAACATATAAAATCTTAAACTCCGATCTAATCTGTCCGATCTAAGACTGCACTGATAACCCTACTTTGCGTTGTTTTCGATCTGATCTGTCCATTCTAAGTCTGCGCTATAACCCTACTTTGCGTTGTTTTCGATCTGTAGAATATATAAACTCATATATGATCTGCACAATCTAAGTCTGCACTGATAACTTGTATTTGCGTTTGTTTTCGATATGTAGAAATATATTCACAATCAAATCCAAATTCTCTACATGCGTTTTCCCTTGCTAGCATGGCCTACGATAGAAATGTAGGAATGTGTTCAATGAAAAATATCAGACCCAATCCCTGCGTACATTCATCATCCATGCTTTTGATCAGTATTGGGAATGTTAATAAGATATGTTAAATTAAATCAAACGAAAAAAGGGTGAATGTTATAAATGTGTGCGTGTGAAATCAATATTAGGAATACATAACAAGGAAAAAAACAAATCTGTACAATTCACACCATGGATTGCTTTTGATGAATTTCTTCGTTTATGAAATAAGCATTTGATAATTTTGATAGTGGATGAGTACTCTTTTATGAGTTGAATGATATTTAGTAATATTATCCTTCTATAAAGTAAATGAATAAAAGATATAGTTTTTAGAAAATAAATTATACACATCACTAGGAAAATATGTGTGTCTTGTATAGATAATAGTATCATCTTTTTACATAGGTATCATAACTACATAACTACATTCTCATAAAGATTACTAACGTCTTTTGTTTTACATTAGTAATATTTATAGGAATAATGTCAAGAGTGCTTATGCATTTTGGGTGTGTTATATAAAAGTGTTACATTATAATATCAAATGTGAATGTTTTTGAAAGAGGGAATACTTTGGTTATAATCTAGTTAAAGTGATTAAATTGCGTTCGATTATAATCAAAAACATTGGGGAGATCTATTCCTATGTTAGGTCCTTGTATGCTATTTAAATGCGTTTGAAACATGTGATTTATGGAGTTTCCCAAAGTGTAGTACAAAGATTATATTACACTTATTAGAGTTACATTAAAAGAGTATAGCACAATAAGTAATACTTGTTCATTAGTTATAATTTTTATGCATGCAATTTTATTTGATAACACAATTGAACGTAATATGTCTTTAAGTTTAGTTTCAAGAAGTAGATAAGAATCATAATTATAAAGTAAATGTATTTTTTTCATAAAGTTGTAAATGTCTTTGGGGTTGTTACACCATTATAGCACTCAATGAATACTTTTACCACACAAAACTTCATATTGTTGAATAAATAATACTAAAACTACATATTCACTCAGGCTCCTTGTTTTGGTTGGTGAAATCTTGATTAATGAAATAATGATATAGGATGGAGTGTTCCAAATTTATTCCTAAAGAATGGTAAGACACGTAATCATTCATCACCAACCACAACACCTATGAAGCATCTACTTTTTAGTGTTAACAAATATACTTCCGCTTTAGCCAAAATAAACACATGTCACAATTGTATCTAGAGAAAAGGCCCATACAGTCTTCGGGATCCAACTTGAGAACATATATCTTACATAACTTCCCATTCCAAATGAGAGATTTCAGCCCTAGGACATTCATAACTTCATCGGTGATTGCAACATCCACAAAATAATTGGAGAATGATTCATCAATCTTGTCGTAAGTGAACATATTCCTTTTCATACCAATAAGTAGGGTGTTCTTTTTCATTAAATTTTGTAGACAAACAACCTTTGAGATCCCTTTCTTGCACTAGACAATAATTTTATAAGGGTTAATGATTAATGGATGAACATACACTCACTATGAGAGAAACATGATATAATATTATATACATCCAATAGTCATTAAGGAAATGAAAATAATTATGCACTTGTTTGCAATAAGAGGTTCAACATTATAATGGAATCTTTCCCTATCTCCATATAAGTTATCCAATTTACCAATTATAATTTCCAAAGATTTTCTTCAATATCCTTTTCCTTTTTTCTTTAATAGAACTGTCCCTATGACTCAAACTACCTTCTAATTGAATTTTTTATTCATTATCCAAACCTCTCACACTCACATATTCTGCAGGGCTTTCAATTCCTACATTATTTAAACACAATTTGTATTTTACAATTTTTAGTGATTCTGGTTTCCCCAAAAGTTTGTCAATTAATAATATATGATTTAAAATCTCCATTAATTATAATATTAAAATTAATCCAAAGACAAAAGAAAAATGTTGAGCCTCTATTATTATGGGTCCATGTCATAAATTAATCATAATGCACAATCACACATGATTAAAATACAAATGACTATCACATGAGACTCTTTAATCAAAATTAAAACATCTCTATCTTCTATAGAAATGTTGCTATCATTTGCAGGTTTAAGAATAGTAAGACACTATGTTCCTAAAAGGAGGTGCAACCTTTTGCAAATTTAAAATTTGAATAACATTGTTTGTGCACTTTCCACTAGGAACAAGGAAAATTAGAAAAGCTTTATTCTCTCAAATTAAAACAATTTAAAAAATCATGAGATAGAGAAGGCTTGATTTATTAGAGCAATGCAGATTAAATAAAATTGGAGATTATATTGTCCAGTTTCATATCTAAGCACAAATTCCACTTGGACAACAGACATCCTAGCTCTATGAGGCTGCACATCTAAACTCACTATGTACAAATTACTTCTCAACATCTCCGATTAAGTTTCGAGTCTTCAATTTGAAAATTATTTCCCCCAACCTTGGATGTTAGGAGAGACTAAACTCTTTGATTCAGGGATCCTCCAAGGAATGCACAGTTGGGGACCACAACTCCCAGTATTCTCTCATACACATAAGCATAAAAAACCATTTGACATTCTCTGATACACAGAAACACACATAAAGCATAAAAATAATCAACATAAACTTGAATACTTCCACATAATTCATTTCCTTGTCAGTGAGCACTGTTTTAATTTTGGTTAAGGGATATTTGTGCATTGAAGTTTGCTTATTATTATTATTCTTTTAGGAGAACATGTCTTAAACATATATTATTCTACTTCAAAATTTGTAACTATAAACTGCTAAACACTTTGAGTTCCAGATAATTGCAAATAGCCCATAAACAAGTGGTGTGATTGATTCTTTCGCTGTGAATACTTCAATTTCCATCTGATAAGGCACTAGTTTTGTAGTTTATATCAGAAGTATGCATAGGTATGCATGTTTTGATATTGCTTTTCAAATAATTCCACACTTCTTACAATTTAGAAATGTATAAATGCAATCTTTTGAATGCATAGTTTTGGTAACATTTTAAAAATAAATCCACACTTCTTACAGTATAGAAATGTATAAATGTAATTCTTTAAATGCACAATGGTAATTAGGAATGTCATTGAGTTGTTTTTACCATCTGTCAGAAGAAGATGCTTTCTTGTTGACTATGGCAAAGCTTACATGAAGATTTCACAATTTAGGTACTTTTCATTACAATTCTGTCTAGTTTGTTTTATATATGCTTCACATTAACATTGTTAATATTCTATTTTTTTTAATTAGAGGAAACTACAATTGGGATGGGATTGGTTGGTCATGTGCAAGGGAAATGGATAAGTCGAGGTTATTTGAACTTGTGACCTTTATTTACAACATGTTCTTCATATGAAGTGAATTGTCGGTTGAACTACATCTTTGTGGAAGTTAACATTCTAGCTTATTTTCTATGTTTTTTCCAAGTTGTTTTATGTGTAGATTCATAATAAGCTCAAAATAATTATTCATCATGAACCCATAGTAAAGAAATGCTTACAAGATATCTTAATTTTGTATTGGATCTAATCTTTTGAATATAAAATCACATGAGATATTTTTACAACTTAGTAATACTTGAGCCTACTTATTTTGAATAAAATAATTATTCATCATGAACCCATAGTAAAGAAATGCTTACAAGATATCTTGATTTTGTATTGGATCTAATCTCTTGAATATAAAATCACATGAGATATTTTTACAACTTAGTAATACTTTAACCTACTTATTTTGAATAACAGTTATGTTTTTTTAAATGCAAATTGAATACAACATTTGAAATTTAAATTACTTATTTTGATAAACATTTAAGTTTTTTTTCAAATTAAATTAAATACAACATTTAGAATGCGGTTATGTTCCATCACGTGCACATTTAATCAAATGCTTATTTCATATTAAAAACTACAACCTAAAGCTTAGAAGGTGAAAATTAGTACAATGGAAGTTGTGTTTTTACTTCATTTGTGAATTTGAAATGTTGTTTAATGGAAAATTATATTATTAGATTGGTAACAAGTAATCTATTTGAAAACTTTAAATATAGTCATACTTATTTTTATGTCCTCAAAGGAGAACATATATAGATAGTTTAGTTGCATTAATATTCCTTTGTCCAATTTTAATTTTTACAGTCTATAAATGTACAAACTTAAGTTCAAAAAAATATTAAAACAATTTTTTCGTGTCTGTAATTTTGGAAAATTGTGATTGGTTAAGAATGCATGACATCATGATTTGAAAATTGTTTCCCAAGCATTGGTGGAGACATTACGTCATGCAACATACTGTCACATTTACTGCTTCGTAAATGTGGTGGACATCAGATTTGTTGTTTGTATTTTTTCTCCCATGGCATGGTGCACATTCCTCGAAAGAACCATGTTTGAAGAACAACACATGATTTAGTGGTGGGTGTGGAGATGCTTTCAGGTATTTTCTATTCTCGACGTTTCGATCTCTACTGTGAGATCATCTTCAGGAGACCAATCAAAGCTTGGTGAAAAATATCCATTGCTCAATTTCTTATAAATATAGATTAGATATGTTTAATTTTTGTTTTATTAAAATTTATTAAATTAGGCCGGCTTGGTTAATTTATTAAGGTAAATCCAAAATTTAAAGTTTTTTAATATTTTAAAATTAAAAGTTATTAAGAGTTTAATATATTATGTTTATTTAAATTATATATTTAAAACTATTTTTTTAATTAGTAATTTTAATAATAGAGCATTAAATCCTTTTTTTAATTTTTACTTGGTATTATTAAAATTGTAACTTGTTAGTTTAATAACTTAAAGATCAATAGTTTAAAGTTTTTGTCTAAATTTTTATTTTATTTTTATATTTTTTATTTATAAGTTATTTAAATATAATCATTTCTTTTAGATATAATTGTTTTTAATAATTAAATTGTTTAGTTTCCAAACCTAAACCTTTTGGAAAGAGCTTATTTAATTTTTTAATTTGTATTATTCAAATGATAACTTATTAGTTTTTTGGACCTAAGTTCAAAGGTAAATAGGTTAAAGGTTTTTAATTAAATTTTTATTTTTAATTTTACATGTTTATTTAAGTATAATTATTTTTTCTTTTTTAAATATAGTTGTTTCTTATAAATAATTTGATAGTTAGTTTGTTTTTCAAAAATAAATTGTGAGTTAGATTGAATGGTGCTATTGATCCTAAGGTCATGTAGAACGGGTTTCCAAGTGTCGTTGAGTTTAGTCCCATAGTCTCTATTAAGGTCGTCCAGGGCGATGTTGATTTCTAATTTCTCTCTGACTTTTCGTTTAGTTAGGATCTCCTCTTTAGCGATGACTCTGGATTTTCAATGCAAATTTGGTGTTTGGTAATGTGAGAATGTTCGGCCAGTGCTGATTTCTTATGCATGTCATGTCTTATATTAGCACCGTGTTCCTTGAATCTTGTTCTCATGGATCATCCAGTTTCATCGATGTATTATTTCCTACAGGAACATGGGATTGAGTATATGCCTTTGTATGCACCTGCATTGATGGGGTCTTTCAATGAATCGACCATTTTTCTGATTATGTTGGGCGGAGTGAAGATGACTTTGGAATTCTTTATTTTTAGTGTTTTGTCCAGCTTGTCCATGATACCTTTAATGTAAGTAAGGAAAATTTTCTTTCTTTCATAATTGTCATCCCTTTTTACTATTCTTTTATTTTCTGCCATGACCTTCGTGACAATTTTCTTGTATTAATTCTCATTGTAGCCATTTCTCCGGAACACATCAGCTAAATGGTCAATTTCTTGTTTTAAATGAGCCTTGTCCAAGATCCTGATGGCCCTGAATACCATGTATTGATGACACCGAGTTTTTGAGGAGGGTAGTGGTGATATTTAGCATGGATATATCTATCGCTGTGGGTCTTCTTCCTATAGACCTGGTATGATATTGACTCATCGTCATTTTTGGATATTAACACATTTAGAAAGGGAAGACTCATGTTATTTTCAATTTCCATGGTAAACCTAATGTTGTCATTTTGGTTATTAAGATGCCCAAGGAATCTATCTAGTTCCTCTTTTCCATGAGGCCAAACCACATATGTATCATCCACATAACATTTCCATCTCTTCGGTTTAAGGGGTAATGAGTCTATAACAACCTTCTCAAAAATATCCATATAAATATTTGCAATGATAGGAGAGATTGGTGATCCCATAGCTACTCCTTCCGCTTTTTCATAGAAGACCTTTTGGAAGGTGAAAAATGTAGATCTTAAGTATACTTCTACCAGCTTGGCGGTATCATCATTGGTAAGACTTCTTATAGTTTCAATGGAATCAATGACCAAAATCTTTGTGTATAATGATACCACATCAAAGCTTACTAAGATATCATCAGTGTTAAGCCTTTCATTACCAATCTCCTTGATCCAACTTGCTGAATATTTAACGAAGGAGTTGGTTTTCCCCATGAGAGGTTTCAGTAAATTAGCTAGGAATCTTGCTAACTTATATGGGGGATCCAATTTTGTTAACAATTGGACGAAGAGGAACACCATCTTTATGGATTTTCGGCAGGCCATAGATATGAGGAACCATTGCTTCCTTGGGATACAATTTAGTTTTTATATCTTCATTAAGATCTAAATTCTTAATTGCATTGGTTACCAGACTACAAATCTTCTTGCTTGGATCCTGATCTAATTTTCTGTAGCTTCCACATGCTAAGTGTCCATGCATTTTATTATCATAGTCTTCAGAGTCCATTAGTACCGTCACATTTCCTTTGTTAGCCTTAACTATTTTGATATTTTTATTTCTCTTTAGTTCTCTAAGGCTGTGAGTTCGGACTTGGAAATGTTATGTTTCGGCAGTTTTTCATACTTGATGATCACTGCGCACTCCTGCCTTATCTCCTCACTGATGTTTTCAGGTAAGTCCTTCACGAAATCCTTGATGCAGCATATCATATCCTTAGTGGGGATTCTTCTCAAGGCGACTCCAAAATTCAAACCATATTCCAAAATGTTGTGTGAGTCCTCATCCAGGGTTATGGAGGAAAGATTCACAACATTGGATTTTAGCTTGTCCATGTCGTTCTTGTTCCCATTGCGTAGTGTTTGGAATTTCTTGTTCAGTCTGGAGGTCACATTCCTGAGTTTGTAGTCACGTTGCATGCAAATGGTCGAGTCTGCCATATCCCACCATTTTGCTCCTGTGTATGGCTTTGTTTAATCACATGAGTTATTGTCTTTGAGGCCACCTTATGGTCTGTGTATAGGGCGGTTAATGGCGATGTCTTCATTGCCTGCCCTTTCTGGACTTGGGTTTAATGGGTGTCCAGAGGAAATCCTTTAGAGTTTCTACAAGGAAATAAGAGAGGTTGTTTCAGAGCTCACTAATAGTCTACCTGAATCATTTAGCAAGAACAATGAGAGACCTTTTCATTGTATCTGGTTTAGGAATTTTTTTTGTGAGAAGAGTCGGATTTTAGACCCTAGTTCAAGGAATTACTATTAATGCCAAATCTATTTTTGATAAGTTTGTTATCCTTCTATGGTTAATTTCTTTGTAAGCGTCGAACAGAGAATTAACTGGAGGAAACCAAATTCATGTAGATGTTACATCAGAGGCTATTTTGTGAGTGTGGTAATACCTTTGCTTGATAATTTGGGTAAATCCTTTTATATCTTGCTTCTTTGGTTACATCCTTAGTGATGGAGTTTTCATTCCAGAATAATTTCTACCCAGAATAGTTGGAGAAAGGGTTTGCAGGTAACATTGTTATTGCTAACATAAACAATAAACAAAAATTGCTTATGTTCTTATCTTTTTTTAACAGAAACTAAAAAAGGTTTATATAAAACAGGCTGTGCACAGCCATTCATTACAGAGTAAGAGCAGGACCGGAGAGTTCTTGCAGTTCAAAAATGGAGAAAATAAAACTGGTCCATGAGGATGACCAAAGAAATCCACAGAGAGTAATTACAAAACATATAATGCCTGGGGTAGTGTATACCCTAATAAACTGTCTGCAAATTAAAAGACAATAAAACATAAAAACTTAGGAAACCATTTAAGGATTGCCTGGGGGCTTCATAGGCTGAACAACCGATTCCTCCTCCATTGTGTGCGCTGCTACTGCTGGAGTTTTGAGGGCTTTGTTGCATTGATTCATGCTTACCAAGCACTGGAGGTCTTCTTGAATTCTATCCACCTTGCCCATCATTTCGCTGAGGTTACTCTCAGTGTCATCAATCCTTGAATCATGGTTACTAATTTGATAAGATGTGTAGCTGACCACTTCCCCCATGCTCTTAACCTCCTGAGCAATTTCCTTGTTGTCCATAATGCCAAGGGCCATCATTTTGTAGAGGCGCCTGAGGTTTTTCTTCAAGTTGGCTATCCCAACATTCTCATTAGCCTGCGACATTCTGCCTTGTCCGGGAGATATTTCAATTCGATAAAAATTGTTGTGGAGAGCACGAATTGCACCAGCAACCACTTGAGCCTGAACTTTGACAGAGAGACCACCGAGAATCAGCTTGAGGGTATTGAGTTCCTGCAGAAGGGAGTCTCGGTCTGTCTTGCTTCAGTAAGATAGAGTGCCGACTGCACCTTCTTTCCACCTTGAGCAGTGACAACCCAAAATCGAATTGCTTTCAGTTATGAAGGACTGATCATCGACGGAGAGGCTGAGCCCAGAGCCAATATTCTAGAACCACAGAGAAGTTCCAAAATGGGTAGTGCATAAACAGGTGGAGAAGGCAGCAAGAGCCAGTATTTCCTTCATGAAAACCCTGGTGAGAGGAAGAGTTTCCCACGGGATTTCCTGCAACCAGCCTTCGTCGACGCCTGCAATGACATCCAAGAGGATTCGTTGCGGAGAAATCACATAGCATACAGAGCCATGACCAAGAGTGGAATGAGGATGAGGGTGGCTTCGAGGAGAAGACATAGTGGAGGGAGCGATAAAACCCAGAGCGTGTGAGAGGAGGAGGCAATTAACCCGGGGAAGGTGAGCATTAAAGCCTGCAGGGACCAAGGGATGGTGAGTGCAGTGGTGAAGCCACGTTGCGGGAGGATGGAGAGAGGCGGGAAAACTCATAAAGACTAGAGGCCCTTTGAGAATGTCCATAAGGTGGATGCCAGCGGGGAGTGAAAGGCACGAGGCGGTGGAGGGAAGAGGGATAGAGTGATAAGGGTGAATAAGGTTGGAGTGATAAGGGATATGTGAGTCTTGGGGCCTTTAGGGAGAACAATAGACCCTTCATAGTTTTCCATGGAGGAGTACAAAATAAAATGAGGGTAGAATCATAAGTCCTGATGATTCATTAGGGAATAGGTTTGAGGTGAGGGACTTGACCATTTAGACTAATTTGACCTTGGGGAAGAGAGGCCCCCATGTTTTCCAAGGCATCCGCTGCTGAGTTGTTTGTACGAAGGATGTGGAAAAATTCATAAGACTTGGACATGAGAGGAATGATTTTGTCGTGCAGGCAATGACAATATATGGAGCCAGTGGTGTATCCATTGATCATTTTGAGTATGACATGTCGAGAGTCTCTAAAAATCACGATCTTGGAGAGGTCTCTGTTGGCCAGAGATTTCATCCCCTGAAGGAGAGCCAACCACTCGGTCTCGTTGTTGGTCCTATATCCAAGACCCCAAGCGAAGGTTTGTTCAACATGTCCTCTGGGATCCAAAATAATCCCCTCCGCACCTGCCACCCCTAAATTGCTTATGTTCTTATTACCATCAAAGACAATATACTTTTATATTTTTTTGGTATATATATATATATTATCTTTGCAGGTTCTAGGCTTATTTATCAATTTCAACTTGGATACCTACATCCAGGTATGCAACAGTCATCTTGAATACAACTTTGCGGTTTATCAGATTCTTTCAAATCTCCTATATTTTAGATTTTGTTCTGGGTTTTAAATAAGAAAATTTACCCTCGGTTAGCTCAATGAACTTAGTTCTTTTCACAAGATAGTTTTCTTTCAGGGTTCTTGCTTTCAAGTAGGAATTTTGTTTTTCCAAGATGATTGGATTACAGGCCAGTGATGTTTCATATAGGTATTTCACATAATTAAAATGAATTGAAAAGTTATGCAACTGGCTCAGTTGATGCACAGAGACAAAAGTATCATATTATATAAATACCTACAGAGTATTTCTTGTGTTTGAAATGAATAATTCACATGGTTTTGTCTGAGTGTAGAACATCCACGCCTATGTGTTTAACAAAGATGATAGAAGTATGACAAAGTGCAACATGGTTATGAATGTTCGTTGGGTACTTTTTTCATTCTCAGTCACAGCAGTTGTTCTCGGCATATCAATAACGACTTGGATTCCGATGTGCAGGAGGAGAGGAAATCAAATTATTACAGTGGGACCCAAATCATGGCCCCTTCTAGGTTCATCATGGAGCTCATAGCTAATTTCCACCATCTGTTTGATTGGATTATAGACTATACAATGCATTTCCCTACATTCGAATCCAAGTACATTGGTTTTGGGCTTCTCTTCACAGTGGACCTTGCAAATGTTGAGTATATACTCAATACCAATTTCTCTAATTATGTCAAAGTAAGTGATTTTATATGTTGTGAATAGAATGATTGTATTCATGGTTTTGTATTTAATTATTTGTGCAATCCTTAATTTAAGATATAGTTTTCGAATTAGGGGTCTGCAACTCATGAGATACAGTATGACCTACTGGGAGATGGAATTTTTAATTCAGATGGGGAAATGTGGAGGCTCCAACGCAAGTATTCCAGCCTTGAGTTTTCATCTAATAGGTTAAGAGATTATAGTACAGATGCCTTCAGGAAATACTCCCTCAAATTAGCTCTGATTTTGCAGGGATAGATAACCGACAATAACAACAAAGTGGTTTCCAATATGTAGGGAAACTGCGTTATGTCTATGGATATATTTTAGGTAGGTTTGGGGTTGTTAATTAAAGTAGTTTATGCCTGCAGGATATGTTCGTGCAAATGACATTTGATTTGATATGCGAGGTTGGGTTTGGAGTTGAAATTAGTTCTATGTATTCCTCTCTTTCATAAGTTACATTTGGTTCAGATTTTGATAGATCTAATGCCCTATGTGCCTCTCGATAATTTGATCCTTTGTGGAAAGTCAAGAAACAATTCAATCTTGGCTCTGAGGTCAAGATGAAGCAAGACGTTAGTGTTTTGGATGATTTCACATATGACATCATACAAAAATGAAAAAATATCCTCAATGCAAATCAAGAAGAGGTAACAACTAATTGAAACCCTATTATATGCTATTGAATTGGTTATAATTATGATCGTGTTTTTATCATTTGGTTTGTTTTTATTTTTAATCAATTGCAGGTAAAGTATGATCTTCTATCAAGGTTCCTTTTCATGGCCAAGTAGAATCTAGAAACATAAAATGACAAGAAACTAAGAGATGCAATTCTGAACTTTGTTATAGAGGGGCGTGATGCTACTGTTGTTACTCTTTCATGGCAATTTTGGTTGTTGTCTCAGAATCCCTGTGCAGAAGACAAAATAGTGCAAGAATTGGAGGAAGTGGAGTGGTTACAAAGGCGACTGAGCATAATAGATAATAATTATGGATGTGATCGCTTGGAAAAATATTCACAGTTGCTAACTTATGACACGCTTAGTAAAATGCATTATTTGCATGTTGCAATCACATAAATCCTACACTTATTTCCGGTTGTTCCACTAGTAAGATTACACTTGTAAGATATTCCTCTAAATCCACTGGTGAGTATTTCTTATCATTAAATTTGTGCTAAACATTAATCAGTGAAACCATATCCAACCATTTTTTATATTGTTCCTGTAATATATCATATAACACTCATGGATGTAAATACATGATCTAAATAATATAGGTAGTTTATAAGGTCTTACTCAATTAAAAGCTTTGTCAATTACATTTTTCTACTTGTGATTACCCATGTAAACTCATAATAAACAAACCTAACCTGTGTTGCGAGTTGTAATTCTTCTTACAACAATATACTTTTATATTTTTTTGGTATATATACATATGTATATATATATATACATATATATGTATATATATATATACACACACACACACACACACACACACACACACACACACACACACACATATATATATATATATATACATATACATATACATATATGTATATGTATATATACATACATACATACATACATATATATATATGTATATGTATATGTATATGTATATGTATATGTATATACATATACATATACATATACATATACATATACATANTATATATGTATGTATGTATGTATGTATGTATGTATGTATGTATGTATGTATGTATGTATGTATGTATGTATGTATGTATGTATGTATGTATGTATGTATTCTCTTTGCGGCTTCTAGGCTTATTTATCAATTTCATCTTGGAAACCTACATCCAGGTATGCAACAATCATCTTGAATACAACTTTGGGGTTTATTGGATTCTTGCGAATCTCCTATATTTTAGATTTTTTCCTGGGTTTTTAAATAAGAAATTTTACCTTCAGTTAGCTCAATGAACTTAGTTCTTTTCACAAGACAGTTTTGTTTCAGGGTTTTTTCTTTCAAGTAGGAATTTTGTTTTTGCCAAGATGATTGTTATCAAGTATCAGATTCTCATCATTTATTATGTTATGAATAGGTCAAAGTTATAACTTGGAATGTCGCTTCTCCTAGTCATTCATCATCCTTGATCCATTAACATAATTAAGGTTAAACTCATGAATAGGTTGCTTATACCTGTATAGTATTGTATACTTCTAGGTTTTTAGTTGGAGGAGTTTCGATTGGCTCTCATGTATCAATTCATGAAGTTCGACCCATGTAGGGTTAATATAATAGATTTAGTAATCTTTGAAGGCTTATGCTTCTAATTGTGGCATGCAAAAAAATCAATTACTGTTTGTATTAGATATTATATACTTTCAAGCTAGATTGGTTATCTTTAAGCAATGAACTATTATCTAAATTGTTTATAGGTTATTCAAAGGTATTTATATCTCATTTTTCAGTTTTCTCTGTCTTTAACAATGATTAGTTGTGTCCAAACATTTTATTTCTTTACCTTGAATGGTGCAAATAGTGTTGGGTAAATGGTTTTAGAGTTTGTTTATGTGGAAACATGTGATGATTTTAATTTATATTGTTCAGTATTTTCTTCTTGGGAAAACATATGTTTATATTTAAAAAATTTTGCAGTAACCACATGGTTTGATTAAACTAAGTTGATTTGATTTGAAACATCATACATTTGTGAATAAGGTACCATACATTTACATCTTTAATTTCGGTTTTTTTTTAAAACAACCATACTAAAAAACAATAGGTTTTAACCTTGTTTAGCCATGTGTCCATAATGATGTTAAAATCTTAAAATATGAGGTGTTAAAACCATTTCAAATAAAAGTTTTAATTTATAGTTTTTTTTGTATATTATTATAGCAAATTATTATGTCATGGCATACATTTCCTTCTTCTTGTCCTGTAAATTCATTGAACTTATATTGAATGTCAATTGTTTCCATTTATTTCATTTTTATTTTTAATTGTATATTATTCTTTAATTTATTATTTAACAAAAAAATTTACTCTAAAGTTTCAAAATGTAAAATCCTTTCACTTGCATTTTATCAAGAAAACTATGAAATTTGTTATAACAAAGATGATTCCCTACAACACTTAGTTTGCTCCTTTCCATACTTGATAAAAACAATACTTGTTAGAATGTATTCTTGTTTAATTGCGAATAGATAGTATGCTTGTATTCTCTAATTTTTAACACATATATTATGATTATCGAAATGATTTCCTTGAAAATGATAGAACCTTCCTCGCATTTGTTCCTTACATTAATAATTTGTTTGTCTAGCCTTGATTATATTGGCAACAATCCATCTCTGCTCATTTTGTATTGTTAAACTAAATATTAGATTCGTTCGAGCTGTCAACTCTTAAATTGTTTTTAGTCATTTTGGTTTCCACTAGTAAAATTCTAATGTTGCTTGTATGCATATTCCCCATTGGGCGGATGTGGACACTTCCACCATTTCTTGGAAACACTTTTTATTTTTGGTAAGTAGTGCCCTTTTCTATTACTTTTGAAAACAAAACAAAATACATACATGAATCTGACTCCTGAAGCATGGATTCAGACCATGGTCTTGTAGCCAAAGAAGGAGAACATACAAAATCGACCAAACAGAGTGTGTAAATAGTGTGAGAGATGCCAAACCTCTGACCAATGGCAACCTCACTCTTCTAAAAGCCATAAACAAGGAAGTAGACATAGAGATGGACTGAAAAGGGCCTGGCCAGAAGAGAGAATGAACGGAGCGCAAAGGAGAGGCTATGCCTTCCTGTAGGATTCTGCCTCATCCTCGATGGCGTTACTGGCCTCCTCGCCTTTGTTTCCCTTGGCACCTCCTTGAAACAGAGGCTTCAATAGTTGCATCATAATTTTCATATGATCCAGACCTTTCTCCGTGTCCAGTAATCCTTACCAGGTCCCCAAATCTCTCTCTTTCATTCATGAATCAGAAGAGTATGCATTTTAACCACCAGTAGTTGGATATGGTCACATTGTGACCAAGACTAAGCCTAAACTCCTCGAATATCTCATTCTCCATAGATGAAATGGATTTATGGATGTGCTCCGGAGTTTCCTGGTTGAGAAGATCTTCCCAGTCCACATCATTTCCTCCCTCCCTAGGTGTCTCCATGCTTGGCACAGAGCAGAGGAACCTGGTGGAGAGGCCTTGCTTGGGAAATTTCCTTTGCTTTTGGTGTGATGGTGCTTATGTCTACCAACTGACATCCTTCCTGCTACCTCTTTCCCCAGACTCACGTAGTGATTATAATAATCAGTTAAAATTAGTTAAACAAGTTAAACTAATGAGGTAGGTGAGAAAAGGCGCCTACCCTCATGCAACCATGCAAAACTGGCGCTAATTGAACTGAAAGAAAACTCTGAATGTAACTAGAGATTAACTTAGCATAACTACTTACCTATTGAGGTGAACTGTTGGACACTGCTGATGGTACTTCGAGTGGGTTCCTATAAAATAGGGATTGATCCTTGGAGCTCCAAAATGCATGCAGACAGGTGCAATAAGTGGCATATGTCCATTAGTCATGTCCCCCATGCACTGGTAAATTGTTGATACCTCCTAAGCTAGGGAAATTAAACAAATAGACTTTATGTGGTCAAAAGGAGACAAAGGGAGGATTAATAGTAATCATAACACCCCCATTTAACCCTAACTTGGACTAATTGGGCCGTGGTAACTAAGACCAAAGGTCACCCATTAAAATCTAAATGCAAAAATTATTTGTCCATGGAAAAATGAGGAAAAATGCAAAACCGGATGGGGAAAATCCTTCCTCAAAAATAGACATGGCATCGAATTTAAATAAATATCTTCACTCCATCTTTGTTCTTCACTTGAATAAGCTAGATGTACTGCTTCTTGGTGAAAAACTTTGTAGCATTGTTGTATATTCCTTGATCATGTATCATATTTTCAATGTTGTGTAGACAAAAAGCATGAGGAGAAGCCCCTTGTAGCTCATCTTCTGGTGATGAAGGAGCATCATATGAGTGCTATTTGATATGAAGACATAAAATATCATATCTGAACATAAAATATCAGATCTGAACATAAAATCAGAGATGGAAAATAGGTATGTGCAATCATCTCCTAACCAAAGAACATCAATGAAACCGACAGGCACAATTTCTAGTGTAGCTGCATAATGGTGAACCTGATCATGAACCTTCTTTCCAAACTGATGTGAAAGATTTATAATTCTGTAATAGAGATTATTAGGCTATGATATATCAGAAATTAATTCAGATGGAGCAGCAGGGAACCAATATATAGTTGCTCCAAAATCCGGTTGAGTTACAGTACAGATACTAGGTTCAACTAGTCTACACTGACAATTGGGAAAATATGGTAGCACAAGGATCTAAAATTCAAACTAATAAATAATATATCAGACCCAAATTTTTGTAGAAGCATCCCACTTATATCCAAGTATAAGTAAAACCAACCAATTATACAAAGCAAAGAGATGATAAATACTTCCACCACTGATACAATATAGGAAACTATGAAATTGACTAGTTTACCAACTAAGGAGTTTGGGAGTTGTAGCGTCTTCTGAGTATAAAATGGATGGGAAAGAGATTTATTAACATTCATATCAGCCTGAAAATAATCTTCTAAATCAGAGAAAGAATAATATCAATGGATTTTGAAGGATTCAGATGAAGACAAGTCAGAAACTAGTGGTAAAAAACTAGTTTTGAGAGGAGATGGCTCTAAGAGACCGATAAGTATTTTTTCAAGGGGAGGAAAATAGATTTCTGATTCTGATATATCAGAATGTGTATAAAAATCAGAGACATAAGAAACATACTTAATTATATCAACCAATTCATGAGCATCATTACCTTCTAATTGCATAGTGTTACAGTGACCCTGGGGATCAACATATTTTTTCCTTCTTGCAAAATCTGGCACATCAATGTTGTTTCTTTGAGCAACTGAGTCATGATGTCCATTTTATTTTTAAAGCAATAATTTTCATTGTGAGAATATTTTTTGCAACAGGTACATCGTGATTTTCCTTTCTTGTTTCCCTTCTTCTTGAAATTCAAGCCTTCATTAGAACCTTCATCTTCAGAGTCTGAATTTGTCTTTTTCTCCTTCACTTTTAACTTTCCTTTGGACTTGAGATTATTTCTTCCAAGAGTAGAAACCACATGATCCTTTGAGGTTTGGATATTCCCCATTTGAATCAGCTTGATCTTCTCTTATGTGAGAGAATCTATGAATGCATCCAAGGATGGCATCCTCCAATTTCGAACTGCAAGCTTAGTAGCATATAATGTTGACAAAAAAACTGAGTATTCTGGACCCAAATTTGATAGAATGGAGAGGATTAACCGATATAATTCCTTCATAATCCCACACTGTTGTGCTACTGGTGAGAGAACTGAATACCTGCACAAAACTAGAAAAACAATTTGTGTTTAGCCTGACCAGGCTCTGATACAATATTAGATTATGGCATGAAGATCTTGGGCCAAAAACAATCTTCACATAAATTGCACAAGAGAATAATTGAAGAACAATATGAGAAATCTTCCATTAATTATTATTCACATTATGGGTGAATATATAATACAACATCAATGAATAATACTCGGGTAGTTGAATCTACCAACTAAACCTGACTGGCTGGCTAACTAGAAGTGTCTTAAATCACTATTCGAGCTCACTAGTCTAGCTCCACATGTCTAATTCAGTTAATAATTAGTTAAAACTATTTAAATGAGTTAAACTGATGAGGTAGGTGAGAAAAGGCGCCTACCCTCATTCATCCATGCAAAACTGGTTCTAACTGAACTGAAACACAACTAACTGAATGTAATTGGAGATTAACTTAGCATAACTACTTACCTACTGAGGTGAACTGCTGGACACTATTAGTGGCACTCCAAGTTCCTTCCTATAAAATAGGGATTGATCCTTGGAGCTCCAAAATGCATGAAGACATGTGCAATAAGTGGCATATGACCATTAGTCATGTTCCCCATGCACTGGGAAAGTGATGAGACCTCCTAAGCTAGGGAAATTAAACAAATAGACTTTATGTGGTCAAAAGGAGACAAAGGGAGGATTAATAATAATCCTAACAATTATTTTTTTCCCAGACTACCTTGAGAATTTTGAGTGTCATTCTCTCCCTCTGTGATTTCCTCAAATAGTTGCTCATCCTCCATTGAGCTATCCCCTGATGATTGAGCCAAGTACTGAACGACATGGTCAAGGAGTCACTATGGGATTGCAAGTACCTCTCCTAAATAGAACCATCGATTCCCTAATTTTTGGGCATATCCTTGGCGTAACGCAAGATCAGTTCAAGGTACCTCCACTGTGCTTCCTCACCTCTCCAAGGACCTTCACGCATGTATTTATCTATACATAGATGTGTGTGGGACGGGATTCCAACTGTCCTTGCACATGCTCTCCATTTATCCTTCCTCCCATCCTCGTCGAGTTTCTCACCCACATCCAAGATAAAGAATTGTCACTTCATTGTAGTTTGAAGCCAGTTTTCAATATTTTCCCACAACAGTCAACTTGGTTGAAGTGAATGTAAGTTTTGATTTTTTCTGAGGCCATGTGATCCTTGTTATTATATATGTTTTTAGGGTTTTCTCACTCTCGAAAGCTATTTTGGTTAAACCCTAAGTGGTATTATACAATTCATTGTAAGGTTACGTTAGGATGTTTAAAGTTTAAAAGTTCAAACCGATCAACGTTTTGGTACATATAGACTTATTCTTTTCGGTATATCTAGTTTTTTTCCTTATACTTTTATATATATTTTTAACCCATAGTAATCTTACTATTACTTGTATTCATATTGTGGTTAGCTTCATATATGCATTATGTGGATGAATAAATGTACAGGGTGAACCAAAAAATGTGTGGTTATATTGATCCGATGCATTGATTAATACTTTTGATAATGTTTGGAGACCTTGGAAAACTTCAAAAAATGTGTATTTATATTGACGCGATGCATTGATTAATACTTTAGAGAATGTTTGGAGACTTGGAAAAATTCACTTCATATTGATATTTGTTTATATCAAGGTTGCAAAATTTGTAATCGTTTGTCTGAGTGAAAATAATTGTCTTTGATTGGATTTTTTATATTTGTTTTTTTTAACCGTAAGGGAAAAGTTTAAAACTAAGATTTACTTAGTTGTAGATATTCATGAGCTAATGAGATCACTAATTAGGTTTTCATTAAAATTAATGGAATGAAACAACTAGATTTAGTTTTTTTATTTGTTTTTATAGCTTTAATTTTATTTGGGGACATTGCCACCTCATGGTTCTTGTTTAAATAGAGTTTTCTCCCATTAGTAATTCACTTTTCCTTTTTAAGTGACTAATTTTACATGACTTTAAATTGATAATGGGTCATATATTGGAGATGAAACTCTATAGTTGTAATTCACTTTGTTTCCTTTTTAAGTGACTAGGTCTACATGAGTTTAGATTGATAATGGTTCATATATTGGAAAGGAAATTTTATAATTCTATAATTGCATTGCTTTATTGAATAGTCCCATTACTTTAAGACAAATTCTATGCATAAACCCTTCTCAAGATGCGTTATTTTTGCATTATAATGATTTGATCATAATAAACACGGCTTGAGATCTGGTTCAAAACTGTTTTATCAAAGAATGAATGAAGGGGAATAAATACATTAATATGAAGACAACTAATTGAATATCTCACTTCATCTATATGTAATTAGCAACAGGGTTTTTGGATTTTTTTTCTTTTTTTGTATTTGACAATTGTCTCAATTGTGATGATATACTATGTCAAAAATAGGACATTTCATCGTCAATCTTGAGACAATTGTTTGTCATTAAAATGTTGAAATTACAATGTAAAGAGAGAATAGAAAGTGTGTGTGACCATGACAAGTGCAATAACATGTCATCACAAAATCAATGATGTTTTTTATGGAAATATATTCCAACAAGTTTTAGATGAAAAATTACAATGCTTTAATTTTCTATCTTTTGTTGCTTTTGCGACAACAAAACGTTGGAACAATGCCAAAATTTGTACCCAAATGTAGTAGTGTGTCTAGATACGCATGTGTTGGCCATGAGAGTTTTCATGGATTCCACTTGGAACAATGGTGTTCAACATGATAGGTTCACTTGCAGGAGACATAACTTCCTCATACACAATTTGATTTAGGTGATTTTCATGCCATTGGAAATATCTCAGAGTGTAGAGAAATACTAATTGGGGGTATAAAATACCTTCATAAACCTTTGGCCCCAAAAAACATCATTTAAGACCTTAAATGGGCCTAGGAAGGTTATGAACCCCAAATCCTCAAAGTAACATGTGCTCCTAAAATGGGACCTATAAGGCAATTCATCCAAGCTTTCCACCTAGAAAGCACCAAAATAGATGACAAATTATATATTGATTCATTTTGGATAATTTGTAGTAGATTATGCACATACACATGCATCTACATTCAGATACTCCTATGTAAGGAAATTTTTGAGAAATGATGACTTTAACATGGAAGAATTCCAAATACATAGTATAGGTCTTGGATTATGAGAACACAACATTCAAGTGAATTCTATGTCACCTTCCATGACATTTATACGCAATTGTTTAAAGAGGGTCATTGATTTTGGGGAAGTGCGAGACTTTTGATCACTCTTTAGTTCCTTGAATTTGTTCGTAACACTATTTTAGCTACTATAATGGCAATTTTGGTTCATCTTCCCAATTTGCCACTACATTTATGGTATTTTAAAAAAAAATTGAGGGTACTAGGAATGCTTTGGGCACTTACATAAAATTGTATCTTGAGAGAGTTGTAGTTGGTTGATGAACATATGGGTGCATCTATGTTGATATGCCTTAGTAAGGGACTTTTGTAAAAAATGATTCTCAGAAGGAAGAATTTTAAATACACTCCACTCTTGGATTATGAGAACACGACATCCAAGTGAAGGATATTTCATATTCCAATACATTTATAAACAAATGTTTGAAGAGGGTCCCTATTTTTGGGAACTGATGCACTAACTTTGATCCTACCACTATGTTAGTTATTAGTATTCTAATTTGGGTTTGAGTATCATATTCCGAATACTTTGGGAACTTACATAAATTCATATATGGAGAGCGATGTTGTGGGTTTCTGTACATATAGACCTAGATGTGTGGGACTCTTGGACAAAATTATACTCACATGGAAAATTTTAAATATACACAAGTCTTGTATTATTAGAACACAACATTTATGTGCAAGTTATGTCATCTTTGAGGAAATTTATAAGCTACTTGCCCCATGCCTAGGCACATCCTACTAGGAAGAAAGAAATGAATTAAGACCAAAGAGATGAAATTTTCTGAAGGAATCAAGTTGGGATATCAACTTTGATGAAACTGAGGTAAATTCTGTCTACAATTGCCTATTGAGGAATCCACTCTTTTGTTAGGGGATGAAGTAGAATATAGGGATATAGGGATTTTCTCCTCGAAGGAAGTCATTGTAGATGATCTTCCTTTGGGCATAACAAAAATGCATAATGAAATTGATGCATCTAAATCAAAGCATATGACTTAAATAACGGATTGAATCCTTCTAATAATTATGATCTCCCAGGTCTTACACATTTTAGTTATTTATTGTGACTCCTTCATAAATGGAAATAAATGAAATGTGCATTACTCATGTAATTTTTAACTTATAAATACAAAATGCACACACACTCTTGTAAGTGCAATATGCACCTCTATTTTCTTTTATTTATCATGCTTGGAGCAGTTGAATAATGTGATTTTCATTTTATAGTGGAATATAACATGTCATTTTTTTCTTAGAAAAAAACATTATTTGAAATACAACTACACTCCTTAGATCTCAACTAAAATATATTTAATCACAAAAAGGAGTGACAAACTACACAATGAGAACCATCAATATTAAGATTCTACACCTATTCAAAACTAACATTCTTATTAAAACTCAAGATAGTTTAACATATTATATATTTTGTTAATACATAACATTTGATTTATTAAAATAATATGATGTAATACACTTAGTATTTTTAATAATATTGAATTATCTTTTCTACCTTATACTCATCTTAAGTTGAATATTATGAAGTATAATAATTTAAATTGAAAAAATAGGAGCTTTATTTTTAAAATGGATTGAGTATTTAAACTCTTATTTAAAAAAAATTAATTTTAAAAATGTTAAAATTGTTTTTGCTTTAGTTGTAAGTGTCATTACAATGAAGTAAATCATGGGATTTTCTCCTCTAGGGAGGTCATTCAGTACATAGATGATTTTAGGGGCAAATTTTCTCCCATGGGAAATTTTTTTATATTAAAACCTATTTTTCATTAATAAAGTTTATCCCACAATTTATTTACCAAAAAATGTTGAAAATGAGGTTAGCCTAATTGTATTTCATAAGGAAATCGAGTAAAAATGGATTTCACCCTCTCAAAAATTCCTTCAAGATTGCATCCGCCTCAATTTGTTTGGGGAATGATGGTTGTTGGGGACAATTTCGTCATGTCTCGTTCCTTGAAATCGATGATGGAGTTTATTTCACCCCTAGTTTAGGGCTTCAATCTGTTTTATGGTTAGATTCGCCCCTAATTTTTGTTTGAAACAGGCTTTAACGTTATATATATGTTATTGCTACTGCTAGGTTGCAACCCCTACTCACTTGTGATCCCTCATCCCTTGGTTAACAAGCTGGAAAGTACCATTTTTTTGGGTTTTTATCAGATAGCCGACATCCCAAAGGCACACACCAGTGACCAGAGGATGACACTGCTTGAGGATGGAACTAGATTTTTATCAGATATCCAAGATTCCAAAAGAGCATACTACAGGACGACAACTTGAGTTTAGTGTTCATTTATATTTTTTGAATGGCCTCGAAAGTCAGTCATTCAGACTAGTTTGTAGATAAATTGAGTGAGCACAAAAAAACTGTGAAGCTAGAATTATCTCTAGTCCGTAGAAAAAATTATCTACAACATTTCTTAGTCTGCACATTTTAAATTGAACTTACAAATACATTTTCTTTAATCAATCATTGATATAGAGAAAATCTTAAATCCCTCAACAATTTGGAGTCTGAAGGGTCATTTGAGGGTCAATCAGTCTGTGCGTGATGTTTTCCTGATATGAAGGGATAACCTGGAAGTAAGAGGCGATCCACCTGAAAATCAGTCTGCAGGGTAAGGAGATCCTGAGATTTGTGTCCAGCTACTTTCTCATGTAGAGATCTAGGCATTGCTGATTAGGGTATTGGAAGAAAGTGGAAATAAATCCATTTGAGTCTCTACATGAGCAGTGAAATTTCCTGCATTTCTCATTTTAGGTGGGGAATTGGAAAATGAAATGCTCCTTCACTCTGTCTCTTGTAGGTGATATAGCTGGAATGCCCCATCTAATCACTAGATGTAATGGTTCTCAATCTGGAATCTATGAGAACCCACCTGGAAATGTCGGAGGGGGGCTGGGAGGGTTTGCATCCAGTCTACATGTAGATGGAGGTTGGATGATCAAGTTGTCTAACACCTCTAGGAAGTCATTGATGTGGAACAGGGAGTCAACATGGAGCATGGTAATTGAACTGATCAAGATCCTCCTCTATTAAAGTTGTTGAATTATATTAAGAATGGTGGTTCAATATTTAGAGATAGACCCCTTTATATAATCCCTAGGAGTGAGCATATTAGATGAAATGTATAATCTGACTTTTCTTCTAAGAAGTAAAAAAATCTGGCACTTTTAGAAATAAAATTGAGTCTTATTTCATAGGAAATAAAACAAGCTACAATATCAAGAACACATTGATAAGGGAGGAATCAATATTGCTTGTTTGTTTTATTGTTATTATGGTTCTTGCAGTTTCTCATGTCTTTTGTGCAAATGTTGTGGTCATGATTTCTTTGATTTTTGGATTGCATTTCTGCACTGATAAATTGATAATATGTAGTCTTACAGATGCATCAATCCTGAACTGAGCAACCAAATATTCTCCCTCGAAAAGTGGATGACATGGCCCAAGGGAGATGAGTGTGAGATTTAAGAGTTAATAATAGGGAATGATGACCACCTATTTTAGCATATTATGTTGATTTCATCATGGTGGTATTGATATATGATGTTTGCTTTTAAGTGGATCTGTAAGTCATACTTTCATTTTTCTTGACAGAACTTTGTTGATTGTGAGATTAACAAATATGTGACCACCTCTCCATCGAGAAACCTTGTGTGGTGTGTTTGTTTTAACACAGTTCTAGGACTTTAACTTGAACCTTCCATAACTACTCTCCCCATCCAAACTCCATAAATTTTTGTTTCAGCTTTTAGATAGTTCTGGTACCATCGATTGAACATGTTGGAAGTGCTCTGTCCATTTTAACTCGAGAAATATTCTTTGGATGTGGTTTTCATGAATCCAAAATATACATAGGAATTACTATAGATGAAAGTAGTACAAGAGGAGAGAGACTTGCCAATAGGGGAAGCTCAAATATTGTTTTTCTTCAAGTTATGGGCTGTTGGAGACATTTACCACCATACACACTCCTTTTGGTCAAATTGGCCTAGTTAAACCACTATCCTAAGTATTATTGACATTAATTGACATCAATGGAGCATAAATGTCATCATCCAGTCACACCCACGCCTACCTTCAGTCAAGGAGGCTAACTTAGCCTTCTCCTAAATTTAGGGAGGCTAACTGGAGCATTTCGAGGGTTATCTAAGCGATATTAATGCACCTAATTCTAACTAGTGGTTACAATTAGTTAACAGGTTAGTGAATGCACCTCCTTTCATTTAATTGATTATTTAATGATTAATTAATGAACTGGAGTCAACAGGGGTGCCTCCACCAACTTCTGATGTTCAGTTAAACTTCAGTTAACCTCATCGGGGTTCATTGAAGTCATTGAAGCACTAGCACTTGATGGTTGGCTTGCTATGACATGTGTCTGATCTCTTTCAGTTGAGACTCAGTCATTTATTGCACTCTGGCTTCAGTTAGGGTTCAGTTGAGTCAATTAGGGTTTTGATCTGTGGTTAACTAGAGTGTTGACATGGCTTACATTCAGTTAAGCTAGACTCACTCATTCAATTCGAATGAGCTCCTTAGGGATTCGAATTGTCTCTCATTCATGCTTGTAGCATGACATTGTAATTGTAATGATTCATTCTTTATGTGATTATTGAGCGGCTACTAGTCCTGTAGACTGATTACACCATTTCATGAGTTATTTGTTGATTATTCTTTGATGATATTGATGCTTTGTTCTTGGATCAATAGACAATATTAATATGGTATGAGAGCTTACGGCGAGACGAAGCTCTATCTCTCAAAAATAAGCTTTTTGACAGATTTCTGCATGAAAATTGAGTAATAGCTCAAAAATCCAACATTGCACCAGAAGCCAAGGCTTACCACTTAATACCCCAAGTAAAGAACTTGTTGATCAAGCTTTCTTGATTGACTGTGCCGGGTGTGATGAAATCTTAGATTGTGTAGGCTATCCGACCTTACATTGCCCTTTCTGTTTTGATTTTCAGGTTTCTACAAGTGAAGCATTCGCTCCAGCACATCCAGATGGCCTCCTCAGTAGATCTCTTGACTCCATACAATTTCCAGTCATGGAAAGGTGATATGGAGATTCAGCTGCACTCCAGAGGACTTTTTAGAGTCACAATGGACACTGAAGATGAGCCTGGATCCACCATAGAAAAATCAAGATTCTTGAACAAGAAGGATGAAGCCTTCGGTTTCTTGTGCCTCTCTATTTCCCAAGACCTTCTCTTCCATCTTGCGGGATTGAAGACACTGAAAGAAATATGGGACAAATTGGAATCTCTATATGGAAAGAATGATGACTTGAGGGTTTACCAGCTGGAAAATTAACTCATGTCTCTCCAACCTTCCAATTTCGAGACTCTGAATGATTTCTTCACAAAGTTCAAGCATACTGTTTTACTCTTGAAGCAATGCAAAGTGGAGAAGGAGGATGATCAACTCATCCTCGCAATACTCTCCAAACTTGGGGCTGATTATTCAGTTTTTGTTTCTACATTCTGTGCGGGGAAGCTCACAACCCCTGGATGGAAGATGCCTACACTCAATGCTTTCATTGAGTCCCTAACAAGTGAACATGACAATCTTGTCCAGATGGGGATCATCTGATCTTCCTGTGATCAAGCCCTCCATGTCTCTCGGCCCAAAGATCTGAAGGGTAAAGGAAAGCAGCAGAAGAATAAAAAAAACAAATTTGATGCTCCTAAACCTAGAGTTGAAAACCAGCAGCATGATGAGTCTTCTGACTCAAGGAAGAACAAAATAAAAGGGCACAATGGCAAGGAAAAAGTCAAGTGTTCTTATTGCGGGTAGGGTTTTCACCCTGAACATACCTGCATGAAGAAAAATCTTGATGAAGCAACCTCTCTCCTTGAGAGGAATCACATCAATCTTCCAGAAAGCTTTCGGAGGAGAGATCAGCATGATCGGGAAACACAGCATGAGAAAGGTCATGCCCTCATGGAAAGCACTTTGAAGTCCAAAGCACTGTTGATTTACTCTGGAGCTTCAAACCATGTGATGGCTGAAAAAACTCTTTTTCATCCTTGGAGACCGGCAAATCCATTCCCATCCACATGGGAGATGACTCCACCATCATTTCTAAAGGACAAGGTACTGTAGATCTTGAAAATGGTTTTTTCTCTAATGTTTTGTATGTACCGTCTCTGGCATCAAATCTCCTTAGTGTCTATCAGATGACACATACAGGAGTGCCTAAGAGAGTTTCTTTTATCCCAAATGATGTTGAGATAACAGAAATTGCATCCGGGAAACTCATTGCTAAAGGCCTTGCAAACCATCATGCAAAAGCCTATGAGTTCTCTCACTTTGTTGGATGCAAAGCCCACCGCTCTGCTAACTCATGGAAATGAGGTTAGTAGGCTATGGCATGAGAGGTTTGGCCATCTTAATTTCAAATATTTGCAGCAATTACAGAAAAACTCCATGTTTGAAGGCCTCCCGGTCATCAAGGCAACCACGAGAATTTCCAAGGGTTGTGTGATTGGAAAACACCCTGAGCACAAGTTCGATCGGGGGAAGGCAAACCGAGCTACAAGCATATTGGGGCTAATACATTTTGATATCAGTGGTCTGATTCCTGTCACCTCCATGAATGGATCAAGGTACCTCCTTACTTTTATTGATGATTTTTCAAGGTATACATGGGTTTTCTTTCTCAAAAAGAAGTCAGAGGTATGTGAAAATTTTTCTGAATTGAAGGCCTTGATTGAAAATGCCTCTGGGCTTAAGATCAATATCTTGATATATGATAATGGAGGGGATTTTGTCAATAATGAGTTTCTGCACATATTCTCCCAAAGTGGTATTCAGGTCCAACATTCAGTTCCCTACACTCCATAGCAGAATGGAGTAGCGAAAAGGAAGAATCGGTCTCTCAAGGAGATGACCACATGTATGTTGTTGTCAAAGAAGATTGCTGCAAATTTGTGGGATGAATCCATGCATACTGTAGCATACATTTAGAACAGGGTGCCACACTCATCCATGAAAGGAAATACTCCTTTTGAAGCATACTTCGGACACAAGCCGGATTTGTCGAACCTACGGGTGTTTGGGTCCACTACATGGGCTTGGATTCTGCTTGATAAAAGAAGGGCTTTGCAACCGCAAAGCATATAATGTCTGTTTATTGGGTATCCTGATTAATCTAAAGGATTCAAGCTGCTATATATCAAGACCAAACAGATCATCTTCGAGAGAAGTGTCAAGTTCGATGAGCCTCTGTAGGAGGTGGAACTAGTGAAGGAGAAAACTGCTGAATTTCCTTCTTATTCTACTGAATATTTGGATAATGAAATTGGAGCTGATGACCATGATTTGGATCCTATGATTTATGATATCAGTGTGCAGCAATCATCATATTCTGAATCAGAACCTGAAGTGCAAAATCATCTTCCTACATGGGCCCGACAAACACTCTCCTCCGCAGCAGACAACATTGGAAATTTGGATGATCCAAGGAGAACCTGGAATGATTTCCAAAGAGCAGGTATTGTGCTCTCTTGTTCTAATAATTTGCTGTCTGAAACTTGCTATTTGATGATTATTTCAGATCCAAAATCCTACTACCATGCTCGGAAGGATCCGAGATGGCAAGTTGCCATGGATGAAGAGATGAATTCTCTTCAGAAAAACACTACTTGGGAGCTAGTTTCTCTTCCTCCAGGAAGGAAATTGATTCAATGCAAGTGGGTGTTTCAGACCAAGTTTGCTGCTGATGGAAGCACCTAAAAATATAAGGCAAGGCTTTTGGCAAAAGGTTTCTCTCAGGTCCAAGATGTCGACTACCATGAGACCTTTGCACCGGTTGCAAAAATAGACTCCATCCGCCTAGTTTTGGCTATTTTTGCATCCAAGCACTGGGAAGTACATCACATGGATGTTAAGTCATCCTTTCTGCATGGAGATCTTCAAGAGGAAATATACATGAAGCAGCCTAAGGGCTACATCACTGATCCATCTTTGTTTTGCAAGCTAAAGAAGTCACTATATGGGTTAAAACAGGCCCCAAGAGAGTGGTATTCCAAGATGGATGCCTTCCTTCTCTTGCAAAACTTTCAAAGATGTAGATCAGATCCAAATGTGTATTTACAGAAGTATCATGGTCATATAATTATCATTATTTTATATTTTTATGAATTACTGATCACAGGTAGCACAGTTGCCTCCATTTCAGCCATCAAAACTGCTCTCCACAATGCCTTTGAAATGAGTGATTTGGGGCTTCTAAAACAATTTTTGGGGCTCAAAATTGAGCAAAATTCTGATGGGATTATGGTCACTCAGTCCAAATACATTTCATACCTATTAGTAAAGTTTAACATGGCTGATTGTAGGCCTACACCATTCCCTTTCCTTTCAGGGATCAACCTTGAAGAAGGAAAAAGCACACCTCCCATGGACTGCACTATCTATCGGCAGCTGATTGGTAGTTTGTTGTACTTGAAACATTCTAGGCCTGATATTTGTTATGCCATGAATGCTGTATCAAGATACATGCAGCAGCCTCATGACCTTCATTGGAAGGAATCCAAGAGGATCCTCTAGTATATTCAGGGAACCAGGACCTTCGACATTCACTATGCTGCAGACTCCGAGCTAGAGCTAGTTGGATACACAGATTCCAATTAGGCGGGTGATTCTATTGATCAAACTTCTACTTCCAGGTTTTTATTCATGTTTGGTGGTGGCCCCATTTGCTGGTCAAGCAAAAAACAGGCTCCCATAGCACTATCTTCAGCAGAGGCTGAGTATCGAGGAGCGGTGAATGCTTGAATCCAAGCAGTTTGGTTGCAAGGCATTCTTTCAGAGTTTGATCTTGGTAGTACTTTGTCCACTGTCCTCTTTTGTGACAATCAAAGTGCTATTAAGATATCCACAGATCCAGTTACCAGGAAGAGGACCAAGCATGTAGAGATTCACATGCACTACATCAGGGAGCTAGTGCATGACAGGACCATCATTTTGCAGTACTACCCGACTAATGAGCAGATTGCAGACATCTTCACCAAGAGATTTTCATAAAAGAAGTTCACTTACCTTCATTCACTGTTGGGGGTGAGTTCATTAGGGTGATTCAGACTACTTTCAGTGTTCAACTTGAGGGGGGGTTTTTCCCACTGGGTTTTCCCTCGTTTCCTCACTTAGTTTGTTTTGAGCATTGTTTCAGTTTCAGCATTGTACAGGGTGACCTATGGCCTTAGTTGCTAGGGCCCTTGCATTTTTATGCATTTTGTTTTCTAACTCCTCCTGAGTATAGCTTAAGGGGGGGTGTTGGAGACATTTACCACCATACACACTCTTTTTGGTCAAATTGGCCTAGTTAAACCACTATCCTAAGTATTATTGACATTAATTGACATCAGTGGAGCATTAAATGTCATCATCCAGTCACACCCACGCCTACCTTCAGTCAAGGAGGCTAACTGGAGCACTCTGGGGGTTATTTGAGTGATATTAATGCACCTAATTGCTAACTGGTGGTTACAATCAGTTAATAGGTCAGTGAAGGTGCCTCCTTTCATTTAATTGATTATTTAATGATTAATTAATGAACTGGAGTCAACAGGGGCGCCTCCACCAACTTCTAATGTTCAGTTCAACTTCAGTTAACCTCATTGGGGTTCATTGAAGTCATTGAAGTGCTAGCACTTGATGGTTGGCTTGCTATGACATGTGTCTAATCTCTTTCAGTTGAGACTCAGTCATTTATTGCACTCCAGCTTCAGTTAGGGTTCAGTTGAGTCAATTAGGGTTTTGATCAGTGGTTAACTAGAGTGTCGACATGGCTTACATTCAGTTAAGCTAGACTCACTCATTCAATTCGAATGACCTCTTTAGGGATTTGAATTGTCTCTCATGCATGCTTGTAGCATGACATTGTAATTGTAATGATTCATTCTTTATGTGATTATTGAGCGGCTACTATTCCTATAGACCGATTACACCATTTCATGAGTTATTTGTTGATTATTCTTTGATGACATTGATGCTTTGTTCCTAGATCAATAGACAAGATTAATATGGGCTTGCTCTCAATGCATACAACATGCTTATTATTTTTATACATATTGAAATGCCCCTCTATGAAATGCACAGATGTGTATTTAAAGAAAGGGTGAATCCATGAAGATGGGTAACACTTTTTGGCCAAATTTGGCGATGAAAACCTGATTTTTTACTCATGTGCTAGATAGAAGCCCTCAAAACGTATATATGCCATGTGAATTTTGACTTGCAGTAAAAAAACAAATTGTATAATATTATGTTGGCTTCATAGTGATATTTTTTTTTAAATATTCCGATGCCATTTAA
>LPNX011213591.1:212087-245513 GCA_001517045.1 Pseudotsuga menziesii | reverse complement strand
TCCGCTCAGTTATGTGCTAGGAATGGTAGGGTGTACACCTCTGCAAGGCACAGAAAATTTTTCATTTGTTTGAATGTGGGCTAAGTCTATTTTCTTAAGACCTCGACTGAGGTATGAACCTCGACCGAGGTATTTAAATACCTCGGTCGAGGTCTTAATGAAACCTCGACCAAGGGTTTGTAACTCGGTCGACCGAGCTCATACCTCGACTGAGGTATTTAAATACCTCGGTCAAGGGCTGAACAAAACCTCGGTCGAGGGCTTGATAAAACCTCGATCGAGATATTAAGACCTCGGTCGAGGGTTTAACAAGCCCTCGACCGAGGTGAGTTTTTCTGTTTTTGCTGAAATGCTCTTGCCAAAAAGTGTTACCCAGGTCCGCGGATTCACCCGAAAACATTAGCATGCTTTGTAAGCATGATTAGCCGTACCTTTATTTCTTATGGCCTTGCGAAATCCTTGTTTTACTTTCATGAAGTATATTCTACACATTGATATTGCATTATGTTACATGTTTCTTCTTTATTAGTTTATTAATATATGTTAAAGACAACTTATGCATTCATTTGGTGTTATTCTTGATGAAATCTCTAGGCCATTTGAAGGCTTTGGTCATCTATGGACAACCAACTTACAAATCTTGGTATGTCATAATAGTTTCTATTCTTAGCGCCATTGATGGAATTAGTTGTTTGTAGACATCAATATAATATTTATTCTATGATCATTGAGATTTAAGTGTAAATTTTAATTACTTGATTTTCTGGTGGACATTAACATAGTTATCTCTTTTGTGGTTTTTAAGATATAGAGTTTGAATTCACAAGGAGACTTAATAATTAAAATGTAAAAATGTGTTGAAGCCAATTTGGTAGATTTGAAGAAGTGTCATCATCAAGTATCATAGATCTCAACTTCTAAAAATGGATTATAATTTTTGGACTGCTAGATTGCAGTAAATAGAATTTTGGCAACTCATTTCATCCCTTCAATAGGTGGGTGCCAATTGCTTCTCCCGAGATTTGGGAGTTGTAGTGGAAATAAATAAATAAAATACTATATAATGATGTACATAGATAACTAAAAATGGTCAATGAGATGCATATATTCTAGAAAAAAGAAAGTAAGTGTGTAATATTTTTTCATCTAATGATTTATATCAACACTGAGAGTACTTACAAATTTGTATAATGTGTAATGCGACTCTCATTTTTTATGCAAACATTTGGAGGAAGACATTCAGAATGGTGACGAGAAATATTATACCATGTGATGTAGTAGAGTATAGATATCAAAAGTGGATTGACAGTGTTGCTTAAGTTGCAAAGTGAGTTTATCTTTCTAGACTGTAATGTATATGTTTTTTTTTTTACTTGGCTTGGATAGGTCCTAACCCGTTCTTTGAGATATTATCCATATAGAATTAAACCGTGCCTTTTAGAAGTGATTAATAAACTTTGTAAATGTTTTTAAGTAACACAAAATTAATTCTTGACAAGAGTCTGCAATCTTGTTCAACCTGGCTTTCTTAGTTGGCATACTGATTAGAGTTTGAAGGAGAGATAAGAAACTCATTCAACTATCTGGAGGGTAAATTGGGATGTTAAATGATGAAACTTGTTTTTGTGTTTATGTGCAAAGAAAAAATATTGAGCAGATATAAAGGAGCCAATATCTACTCTCAATCACATGCTAATTTCCAAAGAACAAAACAAAGAGTGAGCAAGTTTATGATGCAAAAAATGGTTACATATAAATGTAAATTTCTATAAGCCAATATTCTCACATGAAGAGGCTATACATATTACATGATGACTCAGATGGGTTAGATGTTGTGTTATGTTCTTGACAAGAACCTACAATATTTTTCAACTTGGATTTCTTAGTTGGAAGACTGATTATAGTTTGAAGGAGAGAACAAAACAGAAGAGTGAAGCAAGTTTAAGATGCAAAAAATGGTTAAATCTAAATTGTAAATTTCTATACAGTTAATTTGGAAAAAAACAGGTAATATGTATAGCCTATTCATGCGAGAATATTGTCTTATAGGATGATCCTCAGTAATTAGGAAATAGTTATTATGTCGAACGGAGATGACATAATGAATTTTAAGGAGATCATAATAGTTTGTTTGCCTCAACTACATTAAGAGGAATCTCCAAAATGTATAGCTATAGAATTTTCTACCAGTATTTCTTATGAAGAATCATATAGATCTTGTATTTGATTGTTAGCTAAATATTATTCTGCTGGTCCCTCTTTTGAATACTTAGATGAATCTTGGTTATGAAGTTGTTACCGCTTAATTACAATTGCATCACCACCTTCTTCTTCTTATTTTAACCAACCTTGGAATGGAGTGAAAGGAATACTAATTGATATGATGCTAATAAATGAGGTGTTATTATCTATTTTATTTTTTCAGGGAGTACACATGTTGAAAATTGTAAGTACACCATACATGGACACACCCAAGATCATGTCTCATAGTAGATCATGTTGCATGCATGATCTTGATCTTTGGTAGGAATTATGTTGCTAACATTTTAGTTTTTGTTTGTAGTTTGAATAGCTTGTGTTTGCATTTTTATGTTTTAAAGCAATATTATTCCCTACTACAATAAATACTTAGGATTGAGTTGTACTCAAGTTAGGATAGCTTTTCCTTAGTTCAATACATACATGTGAAAATCAAACTACAAGCTCACAAGGTTTTCTATATAGAGTAGGCCTTTAACAAGTTCAATATATTATGATCATTGGTGAATATGAATATTTTCAGGGCCATACCTTCTTTTGTTGAGTCGTGGGCCATATATTCTTCTTGAGGGTAATGTCCTTTATCATAAATGTGTATAAAAATTTAAGGGGAATTAAAATTCACATACCATTCATCAATTTAGGGATAGGGTTTCAATGTTAAACTTATAAGTTTTGAGTCATAGTTTTAGGGATAGGGTTTCAATGTTAAAATTATAAGTTTTGAGTCATAGTTTTAGGGTTAGACTTTGAGTCTTCACTTTTAGGGATTTTTTATTTGTTTTTTCATGTCCAAAATATGTTGAAAAATGTAACTTCTGAAGATATTCTTATTGTACTTTATTGTATTAGTGTTATACCTCCTTTGGGGGATGTTATTGATGTATTTGGTAATGTAAAAGTCATTGAAAGAGTCAATGTAAACACTCATTGTAAGTTGGGTCAATATAAATTGATAATGTGTTATTGTAATAATTTTATATCATTTTTTTCATGCATGCTTCACTTTTGGTTTCTATATTGATTTGGAATTTTAAGTAAGATGTCAAACATGGATTGTGGAAAGAAAAATAAAACATCAAGAAAAAAGGATGTAATATCATATTTTCAAAAGCCTCAATCCAAATCCACATCATATTCATGCTTCAAGCTCTCTTGAGCAAGGTATTAGTGAAAGAGATGTCAACACTTTTGAGATTGCATCTGTAACCCATACAATGGATGGTAGAATACATTCCTCTAGTCATCAAACTGAGACAAATACATTTTCATCTGAAATTTTGGTATTTCAAATGTTGAATATTTTTCTTTGCAAGGTGACACAGTGAATTCACGGAAAAGGAAAAAGGGCCAATGGGACATAGGCAGAAAATTAAAATTTGATTGGATCTCAAGACACCCATTTATTGAACCAACACCTTTATCAAATGAGAATGAGACCTCACAAGAAGTCAAATTCATTTCATGTAGTTGGAAACTTGGGAAGGTAGTGAAATTGCAGATGAAGTTAGACACAATAGAGAAGCATGGTGGAAAGGTGTATGATAAGAAAGCTACAAATGATGAGAAGGAATCTAATCCCAAATGGAAATCTTTTAGCCAATATCGATATCTCCAATTTGAAGAGGAATATAACAAATTCTTACTAAATAAGATAAAACTCAAGGAAAGTAGAGGAATCATCACATCTCAATTTAGAAAGATGATGGAAACAAAATTGTTATGAAAGATGGTACAATTAAGCACTGTATTTCACATCCTATCCAATGGTCGTCCTATGACAGATTATCCAAAAATGATGAAATATCTATCTTTTATTCAAGTGCCAAATTTTCCATCTTCTCCTTGGTATTTATCAAGTCGGTGGGAGTGGGGAAAATATCTACCTCAAGTAGAAAAGGACGTTGTGAAAGAGAAGATTGAAAATGCTACATTTTTGTCACCGTATTTGGATGAAGTTACAACTATTGATAATAATTCATGGATTTGCATGAGAATTTATATGGTTAATATTAGGCATTCCTATCTACTTGGAATTCATCAAATGACCAAAAGTTCTACTGCAGAAAATATTTATGAACTTTTTATTGATAGTTTGAAGGAAATCAGTGGTATGGATCATTCTATGATTGCAAAAAATTTGGTATATGTTGGATCAAATGGAGCATCGGTAATGCAAGGAGAAAGGAATGGCCTTTGTGCTAGACTACAACTCTCGGCTTCACCGTATATGCTTAGTATTCATTGTATGGCTCACATGATGAATCTTGCATTTAAAATAGTGAGCAACTTTTCATTGGTTTCAAAGGTTGAATATCTTGTACGTGAGGTTCATGCATACTTTTGTCGGAGTCCCAAATTATTTTTAGAGTTTAAATTTTTTATGATGGTGTTACAAACGAAAAAAAACTATTAAAAGATGTATATTAACATGCCTTAAATTGGATAATTTGTATATTATGGCAGAGTCTTTTACATGTCTGGAATTTACAAATTGGAGTAAGATAATCAATATAGAAAATGAGGATTTTTTTAAAAGTTTGATGAAAAAGGGATGCCATGTATGGAAGTTCATGGACACATGGTTCCCTTTTATTATAATGATGTGATAGGAAGAACCACCAAATAGTGCCCCATGTCAAGAGAATGATTTCACGATGTTGTAATTTCAATGAGACACAACTCATAGAAGTTGCAAAATCACTATCATCGAAAATAAGATAACGATTTCCTTGATATGATCTTTTGGAGGCCATGTATATCGTATACCCTCAATATTGGAACCATAGTCAATGTTCAGATACTTTAAAGGTTGACTTTATATAGAAATGCAAGATTTTGCAAAGCCATTTTTGTTGAGAGGTCGAGATACAAGGAGAACATATTCAAGGTATATCAGATCGATAAAAAATGATAGATCAAGCTAAATGCTTTAATACAACAATGTGGGACCAATTTTATTTGTTGAATAATAAACTAGAATATGGTGCAATTACAAGATTATGGACTAAGCTCAATGGTAGCAAAATCCTACGGCAAAGATTGCCAAAATATTTCAAATTGGTGGATTTGTGTCAAACCATGATTTTGGGATCAGTGGAGGATGAAAGAATGTTTAGTGCATTGACACTATTGACGTCAAAGTTGAGGAACAAGGTTGATACAAATGTGGATACATGCTTAAGATTATATGTAACAAAGTATGAGGTTGAAAATTTACCATATGAAAGAGTATTATCTCTTTGGAGATCAGATTGTGAAAGAAGGAGAGAAAACAATATAACAAATTTATCTAATGAACTTGATGTGGAACATAATGTTTTGGATGATCATAATAACGATTCATCTAGAGAAGGTCGTGTTCAGAATGTCGAAAATGAGGACCAGGGCCAGAATGAGAATTGGAAGACGAATTTCACCTAAGTTTGTATATGATCTAATACACATGAGGGACTCTTGAGTCTTATTTTAGTATATGTGATCCATGTACCCTTGCTGGTGATCACCATATGTGAATTTTAGGTTGTGTTTTAGGTAAAAATAGATTCTACATTGTACTTTTTTGTTGTAACATTGTTGATTTGAGCTATATTAGCTTCATGAGGCTTGTTTAAAGATTGATGTTTTGATATTTATCTCTTACATTGTCTCGTTCTTGTATGTGACAGGAAATGATGCTAGAATTTGAGAAAGCTAACCTAGGAGCTATCTCTTCACATAGATAGTGTCCTAACATTAAAGGATAAATACCTAATTTGACAACACTTTTGCTAAGAAAGAATGGGCTCATTCAAGTGCATGAAACCATGTTGGTGTTTAACACGAATATCTTGACAAATTTTTCTGGTTTGTTTATTGCTTTTGTTTGAATCATTTTGTCGATTTTTGAATTTTGTGTGTATTTTGGTTAAATATTGTTTTAATCCCTTGAATCATTTCTAGTTCTCATTTCATGCTTGATTTAACCCTTTGTTGTAGCTTGAATCAAGATTGGTTTTAATCGATTTCCATTGATTCGGGGTTTGAGAAAAGATGTTTTTATTACCTTTTAGTTGCATGAATTAATTGTCTTCACTTTTTCAATTCTTTTATGTTGATTGTATATTTTGTTTTTAAATACTTATCGTTATTCAAAAAATAAATGAGCTCTACATAGCTAAGCGAAGAGAAAAATGGTCTATGAACTAGGTTCCTATGAATTGATCATATGATACCTATTGCAATGATACCAACATTCATCTAATGCATTAATAATCATTTGGAATAATTACAATGCATAATTGTATTAGCCTCCATGACCACAATTGGCTAGTGGAGGCCAAGATCGGGCATAATGTATGATTCTATTAGTTTATCGGTTTGTCAATATTTAGGTCCCTACATGTCTGTTGGACCATTAAGGGACGAGATAACAAGTGGAGTCCCCACTTTCCCTGAATCTAGTCAGTGCAGTTGTGTTTCACCGACACCTTCTAGTTCTGACTCGTGAGTCTACGGGTTCTATTGTTGATGATGTGATTCATGTTATTTGACTAATGTTTTTGTTCCTCTATTTTTGAAGTAGGTTGAAAAGTATTTATGGTAGCAAGATTGCTATATGTCAATTTAAGGCTGCATTTAAGGTAAAAATAGATTCTATATTTTTTGTTTTTTGTTGTAACATTGATGATAGGTACTACATTTCCTTTAGGTTAGTTATTTAAGAATGATGTTTTAATATTTAACTATTACATTGTCTTTCTTATTTGTGATAGGAAATCAAGTTGGAATTTGATGAAGATGGGGCCTATCTTTTCATATAGATAGTGTCCTAGTATTAAAGGATAAATAAATAATTTAACAAGGCCTCCGCTAAGCAAGAATGGGCTCATTCTAGAACATGAAACTGTGTTAATCTCTAGCTTTGTACCTTGGCAATTTTTTATGGTTTGTTTATTGTTTATGTTTGTACTATTTTGTTGATTGTGGAAGTTTGGGTTTATTTTGGTTAAAGATTGTGTTAGTCCCTTGAATGCATTATGATTCTAGTTCTTATTTGATGCTTTACTGAAACCTTTGTAGTAGGTTCATTGGTTTCATTTGATATCCTTTAATTCAATGGTTTGAGTAAAAATGTTTTTATTTCTTACCCGGCTAATGCATTTCTTCATTTTCTTTTCACTTCCATATTTTGTTGGACACCTTCTTAGCCATACATGGGACACATCCTTTAATTGAGAGAATTCTTGACTTTCTGCAGTCTTGAGCTTTGTGACCAAATACATCACAACTGTAGCATTTTAGAGTGTAACAAAATCTAGCAATATTTTCAGCATGATTGCATCTCCAACATATTAACAAGTTCTTGGAACTTCCAAGATGTTATCTTGCATATAATTTGCAGTCCAAATTTTTGTGTTAGTCCCTTGAATGCTTCTAGTTCTCATTTGATGCTTGATTTAACCCTTTGTTGTAGCTTGAATCAGGATTGTTTTTAATCAATTTCCATTAATTCAAGGTTTGAGAAAATATGTTTTTATTACCTTTTAGTTGCATGAACTAATTTTGTCTTCAATTTTTCGATTCTTTTATGTTGATTCTATATTTTCTTTGTAAATACTTATCGTTATTCAAAAAGAAATGATCTCTGCATAGCTAAGTGAAGAGAAAAATGGTATATGCACTAGGTTCCTATGCATTGATCATAGGATACCTATTGACATGAGACCAACATTCATCTAATGCAATAATTAATTGGCATAATTACAATGCATAATTGTATTAGCCTCCGCGACCTCAATTGGCTAGTGGAGGCCAAGATCGAGCATAATGTCCGATTCTATTAGTTTATCGGTTTTTCAAGATTCATGTCCACTGGACCATCAAGGGACAAGATAACAAGTGAAGTCCCCACTTGCCCTGAATCTAATCAGTGCACCTGTGTTTCATTCACACCTTCTAGTTGTGACTCGTGAGTCTACATGTTATGTTGTTGATGATGTGATTCATGTTATTTGACTAATGTTGTTGTTCCTCCATTTTTACAATATTTTATAAATAAGTGAAAGATTCACCAGTTTTTACAATTTTTTTATAATGAAGTGAAATATTCGCCAAGATTTTACAATATCTTATAAGTTAGTGAAAGAATCATCAATATTTTACAACATTATATAATAAAATGAAAGATTCAGCAGGATTTCACAACATTATATAATAAAAAGAAAGATTCACCAAATTTTTTATATATACATATTATATTATTGATAAAATTGCCTTCAAATTTTCCTATATATTGGAGAGATTCACCCATTTTTTATACATATAAATCTAGGTGGGGTTCTTCAAATCATTTGTGATTTAGTATCCTATCCATGGAACAATGACATTATGAAACTAATGCATATGACTTAAATAAAGAACCAGAGCAATTCCTTCTAAGAACTATGTGACTTAAATTGAAAGAAACAAAGTGTAATGATCTTAAACTTTAGTTATTTATACATAATGTATCTATACTTTTGTAAGTGCAATATATATTTGTATTTTCTTGTATTTATCATAGTGCTTTTTATTTTATAATAAATAGAAAATACAATTTTGTTTTAAACATTGTTTAACCTACAACAAGATCTCAATCAAATATATTTAATCACAGAAAAAAGTGATAAAGTACACAATGACAACCATCAATATTAAGAGTTTGTACATATTCAAACCTATCATTCCTATTAAAATTCATAACATTTGATTTATAAAATTAAAAATATTTGAATTAATATTTAAAATATTTGATTTAATATGATGTAATAAATTTAGTTTTTAATAATATTGAATTTTATTATCTACGTTTTACTCATTTTAAATTATATTTATTTTGTTAATTTATAGCATTTGATTTATTTAGCTTAAAATAATATAATATAATAAATTTAGTTTTTAATAATATTAAATAAACTTATTTTCTATTTTATGGATATTATAAAGTATAATAATTTAAATTAAAAAAACAAATTTTACTAAATTTATTTATAGCTAGAATACTTAAATTCTTATATAAAAAAAATAATATTAAAAAATGTTATAATTGTTTTTTTATTTTAGTTTTAAAATTATGAATATATTTATATAAGAAAATTAAATAAGAAAAATAAAATAATGGTAAATGTTGTTTCATTGTTTTTTAGATTGGATAAAATAAATTGAAAATAATAACAATATGTTTTATTCACAATATAAATATTAATATTATAAAAAAAACTTAAAAACGAATAAACATAATTAAAGTTTTATTAATTTTGTAAGTACATTTATACTAATCTACATATACAATTAAATGATATAATTTGTTTTTTAAGAAAATTTCAACATCATTTTCTTGCCAAATTAAATTTTCCCACTATTCTCTTTGGATTTTAATCTATTTCAAATTTAGTAATTTTTCATCCCTATAGGTAGTCCCTTTAATGATTAGGAAACAATTATGCTCAAGATTTGGAGTTTGGGCATAATTTGTTCATTCCACACAACATTTGATGAAGAACTTGGCATACTCTCTAACTTAGGTAACTTGTTGAGATTCAATAACATGAGAAATCCAATAACACTTTCCCCTCTTCCTATCTCGAACTCCTTCATCTCAATGCACTCCTTGTACGTTGGTCAATTGGATGAAGGAAATAAGCAGAATTCAACGAAATTATAATGGGGATTCATCTTGTTGTGCAATATCTTATCGCGTTCATTCATAAAGGGGGTTTTAATTCTAAAAAATAAGGTCAATATATTGTAGGTATTAGGGGGTGGAGAATAGGGTATCTGGGGTTTATAGGTATCGAGGCGTATAAAAAGAGGTTTCTAGTAAAAATAAAGAATATATTGTAAAAATAGGGGGTTTTCAATTGGAAATATGTATGGGGAGGGGGGGGCAACAAAAAGCTTTTTGTGAGTAATTATCAACATCTGGTTAAATTAGGGCTGGCGTTATGACATAGTTTCACTAAGTGAAGACCCTATGGTATTATTGGAAAAGGCTATTTTGTTACAAGTTCGGATATCAAGGAAGAAGTGGGGAAATTCCATCCATGGGAAATGAATCATGTTCAATGAAGGCTATAACCTTGTCCTAGTGCTTGGAAAGCCTTGGGGAGGGAAAAAGACCTGAAAATGACCATTAAAGTTAATTGTACTAAAAAGGGTCAAGAGAAATGAGTTGTGTTGTAACATGTAGCATATATGGTTATTGAAATTCTTTGAATTAAAACAACAAGAACTAGATTGCAATTTTGGAGTACATATCCTTTCTAAACACACATTCAATCACATAAAGACTCAGAAACTCATGCAAATCATTTCTATTACTTCAATTAAACTCAAAAATTACATTTACAATGCTCAAGGCATATAAACTCTCTCATTATCATTAACAGACCACAAAAACCCATAGTCGCTATCTTAGGTGGGATTTTACATTCAATATACACTATCAAATTCTTTCTTCTCAGTATTTCCATAGTCTTCTTCTTTTTCTTTAGCTTCCTTTCTCCTCTGTTAGTTATTTGTCTCGTTTGGAGAAGCTGAAAAAAAAACACATAATAATCAAATAAAACAATTTTGACAAAATACATTTCAAATGCAAGTTGAAACTGATAATGCATATGAAGTATGCAAATGTTTATTGATGTCAAGGTTAATTTTTTATGCAAGTTCAATGGTAGATAGGAAAATCAATTCTTTTGTTGTGCATGGAAAAGAATTTCAGCAACACCTGCATGTTTTCTTTGCCATGGAACAATGTAGAGGATAAATGTTGGACTAATACTTTGAAGCTATGATGGGATAACCTATGCAGAAATATGTTGAACATATGATTATGATAAAATTTGGAAATTAAAAATTGAATTCACCTTTTCTACTCATAAATATATTAACAAAAGTAATGCAAAAAACATAAAAAAACATTACTTGCAACTGAAAACTGTTTGCTAATAACTGAGAAGAGGAAATGCATGGTGCTAAGAAACAACTGAAACAAGAGAACAAATGAATATATGCCATTGTAATGCACCAATGAATATGAACATCGTAAACAACCCTTGAACCTATCAATTAATATAACCAAGCCTTTATGTTTGCATCAACATTTGTCGAGAGAATAAAATGATACATGAAAAGAGTAAACCAAACATCTAACATGGGGAATCATTATAGCTGAATGGTTTATTTGTAATAGGGGCATCCAAAATAGACATGTGATTTATGTGCTTCAAAAGTATACAACCTTGAACCACTGACAACATCACATACATGTTGCGTAATCAACTATATCAACTTGAAATGTTGAAGCTCAATAGCGTTGTCAAAATATAGACTTTCATATGCTAAGCGTTTATAGTTTTGTCATCAACATAGGTAATAATACAGAAGCTGCTTGTTGGGATTTGAGAAAGTGAGATCATTCTCCAAAGTGGCATCAAGCTAATAGAAGAAGTGAGAAACAATGATTTCACTAAAGCAAACAACACAATTTGATGTAATATATGGAGACAACAACAAATATTTTATGCAACACACGTATGATTTGTATTGGTAACTAAGGTCGGGCTTGTTACAAGAACCAAATGAGAGGGGCCAAAACCTCATTAAGAAATATGAAAAAATCCATTTGCATCTCAACACACCACATGAACACCAAGTGGTGGGATGCTTCCCTGGTGGGATTATTGACAACTTTTAGTGGTTGGAAACCAAGAAACAACCCAACTAAATATTTTGATCCCTGCACTATCAATTAAGTGAACTTCATTTTGTGTACTAATAGGTTCAAGAGACCCCATGATCCAACATCCATTTGGTAAAAACCCCATATTACCCGTATCTTCGTATCTTTAAAAATATATTTTCCAATAAAAAAATTATATCTGTCAGTTTTGCAATGTTTGTAATGTTTCATGAATGCTCATTTACCACTTTCAGCTTCTTAAAGTATCCGTGAAGGATGTGGCCATCAACATTGTTTTGACTATCAAAGCAGCGAAGATGATACCACTATGGTATTGTCATGTCTAGAAGTAGTTCACTGGATGAAAGCAACTAGAAAGTAACAATGCAATCTCTTTCTATTCATTGGGATCATTCTTCATCAAAATATCCTTAATTAGTGATGGGATTTAAGTGGCCCATTTTCAAAATAATTAATTGTTTTTGGAAAAGTTTTTGTGAAAGACAGGTTTCAATTGATAAGCATCTTTCTGTTATGTTTATTTTCTTCTCCCTCAAAAAATACATTTTGATTTATTGAAAAGTTTGGAGAAAAATACATAAAACATACTTGGAAAAAGTGGTTCAATATCAACTACAGAAATTACAATTCAGGTTGATGATCAGCTAGGGAAATTACATCTAAAGTTCATATAACTAAAACTTAATTCTGAAAATTCATATAACTAAACCTTGTTTTTGAATTTTGGATTTTTCGAACTTAATTATTTTAAATTGATAGATTTTCAATATCAGTGAACAACCTATTCATTGAAATAAATGAGATATGAATAAACGTTTAATTGTTTTAGACAAAATCAGTCACAATAAATTTTCTTTCTACTTCTTTCCTCATTGTTTAGAAGTTAATGGGTCTTCTGGAAAGAAAATAAGAAAACCATTGTAGGTCGAACCCAGAGGATTTATGACGAAAATAATAGAGATTTTTTTAGATTTTCTAATGAAGACTACCTAATTTGTCCTTAAATTATGCATGGAGGAAAATAAGTAACTTGTGTAAAAAGGTGAAGAACGGACTCAATTTTTGATTTATGTGCTTAATAAAACCACTCTGAGCAGACATTTTGATTGGAAAATGACAAAATACTATATGGAAAAACTCTATGAATGCGTACTTAGCATTCTTAAATGTATTGAAAATCTAATATAATTGTTCAATAAATTGCAAGAGAACATCAGAGAATGAAGATAAAAAGGGAACAAGTGACATAAGAAAATGAAGATACGTTTCTCAGTAGTAACAATGGAACTAACCTGGAAATTGATGCCTACAATGGTTTTTCATGTCTTGTGGAATAAAGGAGGTCAAACACCTTTATTTGCAATCATTTCATTTCTCCTACACAAAACAAAGTCGAAGCCACCTTTAGGAGGAAGTTTGACCACAATATTGGCCATATCTTTGCAAATGGGAACACACTCCATGTAAAAAAATTCATGATCCACCATCAAAATAGTAAATTAATATCATGCATGAAACCTGTGTAAAGTTCAATGATCCTCAAAAGCATACAAGATTTGAAACCTGTAAAATGCAGATTGAGTATACCATTTAAGCTTCGAAAATTAGAGGCTTTTTTGCAATTTGACACCTTCCAAACTCTAAATTGTGAGAAAGGAGAAAGATAAATCGATCACTTGGGTTTTATATTTTTTGTTGTTGTGGTGGTGAGGTAAAAATGGTGCAAATAATTTTAAACCTAGGTTTTTCCTTGCATATTTTACAAAGTTGATGTTCCCAATTGACTTTAATAAATAAAAACGGTTAACTAAATGGGAAGTATACACATCATGAAAGTACCCCCAATTTACTTACAAAAAACACTAAAAAACAATAGAAATAACTCAAAAGAAGGTAATTGAAGTTATAAATATTGCAGTTGTTTGTGAATTTGTCGCTACTAGCAGGAAGCTTTTGCAAGCACTGGACCATGATACTCATGATTTTTCCTGTTAAATCTGTGTAATCTGCAAACACGTTCACCACAAGATTGTATATCATAAACCTTGAACCCATGTACTTGTAGCTAATAATTATTGTTCAAAATGGGTATAAAACCCCAACCATAGAAGAAAAACTAAGAGAACCATAGGGATTTAATCAATGATATAGATGAAAGATTACCATAATATAGTTCAAGTTCTACCATCATATAGACTGTGTAATGACCTTCTTGTCTTTGGTTAATAGTCTCTTCAATGAATGAAGTTAATACATTGAAGGGGATAAGTTGTAGGTCTAAGATAGTCATATTTGGTGCTGCAATAAACACATAAATAATGAGTTGGTTATACAAGTAAAAATAGAACTGAATCTATTTGTTCATTTGTGAAAATAAGTAGATAACATGAAATAAAATAGAACATGGTAAAATGTATATGTAATATTTGTACAGAGCATAAATAAAAAAAGGAGTAATGAATGACAGTGTAAAGAGTCACCTGCATGAATTGAAAGGAATCAAGGATTGTATGTTTGGATTTTGAGTGAGACAATTTATGGAAATTCCAAGTGTTCTTGTGGCTAGAAAATGCAAGGTCTATTAAATGATGGAACGAGAAAATCATGAACAATTTAATGATATTAACAATTTTAAAGTATGTTCCTTATCATGGTTCACGTGTCACTTGTAACAAGTCTCTAAGAACATCCTTTCATTCCACCCCTTGGACATAAAATTAAATGTGTACAATGACTCTATGATGAACTTTGTACTTTTGGGAAATGGCCATAAGACCAAACAAACATTGGTTTGAAGCATGATTGAGAACATTTGGACTTTTGTTTTAAGACAATCATATATATATATATATATATATATACAATTAGATATTGGTTTTGTTTGGTATTCTAAGGTGATACATTTAAAAATCATTTTAAGTAGCTAATTGTTAAAAATGTTTTACAAGAATAGTATTGGAACCAGAAAAGTACAGTAGAAAAGTGTACATTTGACAAAGTGAAAGATAATTTGTATATATTTCAACTTTGTGACTTTCAAATACAAAGTTGATAAGTTACTTGGTGAATTGGGACCTTCCTTATATTGAGAAAGTAAGCTTTCACAATTGTTTATGCCTCTTAGGAAAATTAACAAATGAAGCAAAAGTGACCCTTAAACGAGGGGTTGTCCATACATGAGAGAGAGAGATAGGAAAAGATCGAGGGTAGGTTTAAACAAGAAAAGGAGTACATATAGAAACCAAGAGGAAAGATGAACATTTTAACCAAGATAGTGAAACTAAGGAATCCAATGGACAACATTTTATTTAAACAAGGATAGGCTCAAAACACAATAAACTTGGAAGTGAAAGGCAGAACGGACTCGGAAGGAGCAACTAGAGGCTCCGAAAAAAACTTGTATCAAAACACTTGTTCAAACACATAAGACACTTGTTCAGATGGAATTTGACAAACCAATGGCATGCCTGTCGAAATGCCATTTGACCTCCCAACAAGATAGCTAGAAACCTTTATCTACATTTTTGAAAATTTTCCAAAGGACCTTTACGTGAATATGTTTTTACAGGAAAATCATCCTCTATCCGCAAAACCGTTTTTCTCAATCATAGAATTTCTTTAGTCGTTCATTAAAACAAACTGAAATCCCATGCTTTTGTCTATGCATTCCTCGTGATTCCTCTGTGTGTTGGACTGTGAAACCTTTAAAATTGATGAAATTAGCAGAAGTTGGGTTTTAGGTTAAACGGGGTATCTACACTCAGATTACAAAATAAGCGTGCATCAAAACCAAGTTAACACAACCCCTTGTCAAAACACAGAATACACTTGGAAAATTGACCAAACACGCAAAATGCATACCCTCAAGCATCAAATGGAGGTAATAAGCATTCATCGAATTTAAGCTAACATACCCACTTGTTAAAACACACAATACACTTTTCCAACTGATCAAACATGTGCAAGATGGACCCTCAACAAAAAACACAGGTAATAAGCCAGCATTGAAACCCATTAATAGGAACCCTTGTCAAACAAGACAAGACACTTGTTCAATTGACCAAACATGTCAAGGAAGGACCCTCAAGCAAAAGATGAATGTAATAAGCAGGCATAGAAAGTCAGTTAACAGAACCTCTATCAAAACATGGAAAACACCTATTTAACTACCCAAACACAGACAAGCCAAAATCTCAAGCAGAAAATAAAGGTAATCAACTTGCTTATTTACCGGAGTTAACAAAACACATGTCAAAACACACGAGACACCTTTCCAACCTCCATTTCCCAAGCACCATGACACATGTATAAATTAAATTTGATGGAGTGAAAAGGAATCCAATTTTATTCTCGTTGTTTAAGGGTTGATCATATAAATGGAAGATTTGCAACAATTAACAACGATAATAAGTTATTTTCACAATACAATAACGGTCTACATGTTATACGTTGTAGAACATGAACAAGAATCAAATTTGAACAAGGATGGGTAGGTTTATGCAATTAAGGTGGGAATTAGCATATACAGCCAACAAATAAGGGTTAACATAAGAGAAATGTTAAGCACCATAAATGAAGGGCTGATAAACACTTATCACATTGCAAAATGAAGCATGCACAAAGAAGTTGGGTATAGAATCCATTTTATCTCTCTCTCAAATGTGCAAGTGTTTAATACACTAATTGAAACTTACATCATCACCATATAAGGAAGGTCAAAAGTACATGTTGGGAACAAGTGTTGTAGTATTCATAGTATCAATTGTCACAACTAGTTTTATTTTGTTTTTTTTGCTAAAAGCATATAAATGGATTTTCATTGATAAAACAAAAACAGATCTATTTGCAAGGTCTTGAAATCTCTTCAAATAGGTAAAAACATGTGATAATAGTAAAAGTTTTCTAATGTAAAAAAGGGTCTAACTTGAAGCGATAATAGAGGATGCATGATTCCAAAATATATTAAAGCACATAAGAATTTTTTTTACAGTCATGAACCAACATGCACATTTTACAATTGCAAAGTCAAAGAAACAAGTAAAGATAGCAATAGAGGTAAGCATGTATTTTATTATACAAACCATTTATAGCCATAAACCATTAAAGACATTTGATTATTGAAAAGGGAAGTAAAGAACTGAACATGGAAAAACAAATGAGCTATAAACCATTAACCACGTATGATTATTGCAAATAGAAATAAAAAATTGAACATCAAAAGAAAACTAAGGATTATTATTTTTGAGCTATGAAATTTCAAGAATGTTAAGTATATCTACAAAAGCATAGTTCACATTAGAGGAAATTTCAACTCAAAATGGGCCTTTTAACTTTAATTTAAATTCCATGTCATCATGTGTTAGCCAATGAAATTTCTTTAAATTTGAAATACTGTATAGGTCTTAAACACTTTTTTAATATAAATTTGGGGATAGGTATCATAAAAAAAAACTACTTTTTTTGTTTGTATTTTCGACATATCTCCCCGTGTTTTTACTCAAATTTCTATTGGGAGAGCTCGTTGGATGCGGAATTAAATTCCGCATCCAATGAGTACCCACTTGGTTAACTTTTGATGGACCTCGCTACCCCAAAAACAAGAAATACTTGAAAAAACATGATGATGATGTCACATTTTTTCAGGTATTTATTGTTTTTGGGGTAGCGGGGTCCGTCAAAAGTATGCTGAGTGGGTACTCGTTGGATGTAGAATTTAATTCCGCATCCAAAGAGCTCTCCCGATCAAAATTTGAGTAAAAACACAAGGAGATATGTCGAAAATACAAACAAAAAAGTAGTTTTTTTCTTTTCTTCCTCCAAAATTAATAAATCATATTTTAATATTTTAACTATTATTTTAGTAATTTTTTTAGGAGGCCCATTTTGAGTTGAAATTTCCTCTAATGATATATATATATATATAGTTTTAAAACATTGTGAAATCAATTGAGAGTAATATATATATAGTTTTAAAACATTGTGAAATCAACTGAGAGTAAAAAAAAACGGTGTGACAACATTTTTAAATGCGCATTTTGAAGTTGAATAAACAATAAACATATGTAATAGATAACTGTAGAGAAATATACAGTAATAAAAGTGAAATTGAAAGAAAACAAAGTTGAACTAACAAGTTTATAGTAAGTATATAAAGAGTTCAAATAAGTTGTAAAGGGATCTCAATGGGGGAGATGACATATAAAAAGTAGAAGAGTATAAGTTTCTAGAAAAAAAGATTCCATAACAAAGTAGGTAAGTGTCGACAAGGAAAGTATAGGTCAATCATATATACATGCCAAGTGATGGCAGCGAAAACATCGAGTATAAGAGATTGAAGGACCAAGATGTGGATGTTGTAGCACCAAATCTTGTCGTATATACCTGATTGTATCTCTTTCATGTATATGCATAAAACATTGAAGGAGTTTCTTCAATATAGAGAGTAACTTTGTGGTTGGGAATATGGCAACTAGATAGAAGCAAATATGATTCTTCAAAGTTTGTTGCCATATGTTGCATTTCTTTTGTATGCTCATATATTTGTTGACAGTAGTACACAAGTTTTCTCAGGTATGGTAAGTCTAGCTCTGTTTTGCAAGAAGGAAACTGAACATGTTGGAGTAGGTCTTTCAATTTAAGGAGCAGTTGAATCATTGGCCAAATGTAATTAATTAGAAGAAGAGAAGATGATTTGAACTATCTCTCTTTCTATTGTAATACTTCCCTTTCTTCCTTAATTTATTGATAGTAATATGGAAATGTACTAAAAAATGGCATAGCGAAATCTGTTTGACAACTAGAGCAAAAAAATAGATATGAATACGTTGTAGATTTTGCATGTTACAAGAAATAACAAATTAGAGTGCATACCAAGTTCCCTTGTTTGAGATTTAGTTTTTAGTTTTTAGAGTAATAAAACATATATAGGTATTACAACATGGACATGTTGAAAGAGTAAGAAGTAACACATTAAAGTAGATGAAATCGAATTTTCATTTGATGCTAACAAAGGAAAATGTGATAAAGTGGTTAATTGCTATGTTGAATTGAACCAATAAATGGTGAAACATATAAGTAAATGATACATCTCAAGAAGAAACACATTTTATTTCTTTTGCAATTGTAACAATACATTCAATAATGGGAACAACATAAGTGTGAACAATAAAAATAATTGTTTTGATGGCAAGTACATGTTTAGAGGAAAAATAGTACATTGTTAGAGCAAATAATTAAAAGATTTAAGCAGAATGTGGTTGTAAAGACTTTGAAGCAAGTAAGGTTTCCTCTTGTTTCCTATGTTGGACATAAGGATTGTCTTGCATTCTAGAGTATCAAGAGAAAGATGGAGATATGTGAAGGCCTAAAAGAGATTTAACTCTTGATATTGCAGTGAATGTAAGCCCTTGTTTGCCAATGTTTCCAATATCTATTGTTGCATTTTGTAGGGACATACCTTGTGCTTTATGAATTGTTAAACCCCATGCCATACAAAGTAGTATTTGCCTACATGATCCTCTTGTTATGGGAGAGATGGGAACATAAGTAGGATTAGAAGAATACCATGGGGGTCCTTTGTAGTGGAGGGATTCGACAACAACAAAGGATAGTAAGGTAGGAGGTTGATTATTAGAGTTGTATACAATGTCAATGATTTTGCCAAGCGATCCTTTAACTAGGCCTCCTCCAACCCATAAATTAGAAGCTAACATGACTTGTTGATAAATAGCAAGAAGGACCTTTAAAGGCAATTGTTCATCATCTATGGATTGACGGACATGTTTATTCCTTTGTCTACAAACATTAGAGGAAATTTGGAGTCTAAAATGGGCCTTATAAGAAAATGCGCCAACAATAGGTTCTTGTGAGTTGGAATTCAAGAACCAATAGAATTCCAATAAAATGAGTCAACCATAATGGTTGAATTGACATATTTGTCATTAAAAAAAACTACTTTTTTTCTTCGTATTTTCGACATATCTCCCTATTGCTTTACTGAAATTTCGATTGGGAGAGCTCGTTGGATGCGGAATCAAATTCCACATCCAACGAGCTCTCCTGATCGAAATTTGAGTAAAAAAACAGAGAGATATGTCAAAAATACGAATACAGAAAGTAGTTTTTTCTTTTTTCCTCCAAAATTAATAAATATTATTTTATTATTTTAACTATTATTTTATTATTTCCTTAGGAGGCCTATTTTAGACCTCAAAATTCCTCTAATGGAAATGTGCAATTGGCATGTTAGGGCGTTTGAGCATGTGCTTGTTGTGCAGTGCAATATCGATATTAGTGGCATTCAAGTGGGTAGAATTTTCAAATGAAAAATTTTTTGCATGTGCAAGGGATGAGGTTTTTCTTGTCATTAAGAGTGCCAAGTATTCAAGAGTTGGTGTTTCATTTCGAAGGTTCAATAAGTGTTGGTGAAAGGAAATTTGAGAAGGGATATCTTCTTGTTGGAAAAAAATGGTTTTGAGCGTGGCAAAAGTATCGAATGTACGCTAGAGAGAATTACTAAGGGACACACCTGCATACATGGGGATTTCCTTTACAGGAGGAAATTGACCGAAGCCACCAAGAAGGATCATGGAACAACCACCAAACGGGATTTTACACTATGACAGGAAAGCTTCACATAAACATGCATCAATTTGAGTTAACAATTTTGGGACAATAAATCTCATTTCATCAATGACAATATATCGAATATGGTAGACTTCTTCTTGAAGGTTTGAAAGGGATTGGCCTTTAAGAGGGTGCATTTCAACAATGGGGATTCGAATAGAAGAATTTATTGTATGTGCATGTATGTCAAATGCAACAACACCAGTTGGAGCTAGGAGAAGCAATGGGGAGGGATTTTGTCTAGATGCACTTTGGAGTGCAAATTTAAAGCAATAAATGAGGTAAGAATTCCTAGTTCCTGCAGTACCTTGAATGACCATTTTGAGTGGGTGGGCGGGTGTAGTGTTTCTAAAGTGGGAAATCACAAGATCAAAGGCAATGCTTTATGTGGGAGACAAGGAATCAGGTGAATTGGACAATGAATAGGTTTCACCGCGTAGTTGGGTGGAAAAGTGATTTAATTCAATGAATGATATGGATGTTTCATGCAAATGTGTAGGTATATTGTTAATTTTCCCATTGTGATTTTAGTCAAAATCACAATTTCCAAGCATTTCAAGGTCATCAATATGGATGTCGTTGCCTGGGTGGATCTAAGAGAGAAGTTCCCATTCAACCATTAGTATAGGGAAAGGGAAAGGGAATTGGATCAGAGGTTGAATCATCAAATGGAGGTGTAGAGGGATCTTCCGGTACATGTTCAACATGCCATACAACATATGTGTCTTTAATGTGATGCCAATGAGAAATAATTTCAGAACTTGTGGTTCCAATATCCTCAGGGAGGGCGCGAAAAAGGTTTGTATAAAATAAGTTCTCTCCAACAAAACAGTTCAAATGTTGAAGAATCAAAGGGAGGAATGGCACTGAATTGCGGAAATAGTCGAACAAAATTGAGACGTAAGTTTGGTTTCCATGGAATTTTTTTCCTATTTGGTGAGAAAGACCAAGAACGAGTAGCTTCAAGCAGGGTTAGATGTTCAAGAGTAGGGGGTCTTTGGAGGTGTGTTAGTTATGTCATTAAAGACACAACTAACACTTTGGTTCACATTTAGGGTAAAAAATGAATGGTTGCAAAGCACAAGAGGGAGTTTTTGGAGCATGTAGAGAGTCTCTTGTGCGTTGATGTATCATTCTACAATTGTTTGTGTAAGGAATCACCTGATTGGTTGAAGAATAGGGTCGTCACTTGGTGATGCATGTGAAAGTTGATAGAGAATAGCGTGGCAACTTTATGATTTTGGCTCTACTTTTGATACATACTTTGAAATGTATTTGAGGACAACATGCCTAGAAAGAACAGGTTGGAAATCAACATTAGCCCTCCATATTGAAAGCATGGTTGGGTTGTGAATATTTAGAATGGAATCATTTCTTGCAGGGTTGTAGGTTTTACATCCATTTGCATCAATGAACAAGGAAGAAGTAGCTTGTAGGTCAAAGGGGAAACCATAACGAAATTTAAGAGATGTTCCTTTTTTATGACGAAAAGTTGACTATGAAAATTTGGTGTGTCTTTGAACACAATTTAAAAGTTCTTCATAGTCAACCAAGTAGTTTGATGCAAGTGTGGATGGTGATCCAAGACTGCATTGATCATTTGTAGCAAACTAATGTAACCTAGAAGTGGATAAGTGATCGGTACAAGGATTATAGGCTATGACATATGTGTCGAAATAATTTTTTGCAGCTTCAACTGCGGGAACATCTTCCCAGTCCTATGTGTTCATATTTGGTGCATCTGCCAACCAAATAAAACCACGAATGTGTGTGGATCCCCTATGTTTCAATTCATACCTACATGGGAGAAAAAGGAATACTTAGAAAGCAATAATTTTAAGTGACAAACATGAAGAGAAGGATAAGAAGGAAGAGATAGTAAAAGACTTGCACCAAGAATTGGTTATATGAAGCCCTTTCTGAAGCACCTCTTCAAGGAATATTTTGAATCAATTGTGCATGTATTGTGGTGTAATATGTGGATTGGATATAATGTTGTGAATATTCTATTTATGTAGTTGATCTGAACCACCAAGGCATTGGGTAGCAATCAGAGCATGCAAATCTGACCATTTTGTGTTAGCTACACTAAGGGTGAAGAAGAACGTTGGTGTACCTTGTTGATTGATCATATTTGTAAGTTCAGCTCTACTTTTGTTCCAATACGAACATGTTCCATGCAATGTAGACACAAATTGTACGACCCTTTCAGCGATTTTGTCATCAGGAAGGTCTTGAAATTGGTTAAAAAGCTCAATTATTGTGGGAGGGAGTGTATCTTCAAGGTTACTTTTGAAAAAAACAGAAGCAATAGCATGACTTCAATGTCGCATAATGATATTGTATATGTAGTAGCGAAAGTGAGGATGTTGGCCAAATTTACTGTCGTGATAGTGAATGAGGTGAAGTGCATATTCGTGCGTCTCAACTTGATGAATGGCTGATGTCTTTATTACATCGAACCACATTATTGCAACCTTGTCCTAACATTACTAATTGTATAGCTTAACACTAATGGTCTCCTATGACCAATGTCATAAACAGACATTAATTTGTCTAACAACACCCACTTAATGTTTATTTTGTTACAAGTGATTCTGAACAAGTTTCTAAACATTCAAATATTTCTTTGAGTGCCTTCAAGAAAATGTTTGTTGCATGATTTTGTGACCCACAAAAAGTCAATTCTATCTCTTTATACTATACCTAATCCCTAATGAAATGACAATATTCTTCTAAGTGTTTTATTTTTTAATGAACTATCAAATTCCTTGTTATATTTGATGCACAATGATTATCAAACTGCATGACAATTGGTGGCATCTATTATAGCTCTAGATCACTTAATATACGACTCAGAAAAATTACTTCACAAGTTGCTCCAATTGTTGCTTTTTATTCTTCTTCTGTCGATGAAAACACAACAGAGACTTTCTGGTTTTTAGTTACCTAAGAGATTACCACTTGCAAGGTTAAAAGCATAATTCCATTATGATTTTTTGCAATCCATTTCTCTTGTTCAATCTGCATCTAAAAATCCAATCAACCTAGAATTTTCATTTTTCTCAAATGCAACTCCAAAATGTAAATTACCTTTGAAATATCTCGACACTCTTTTTGTTGCACTCCAATGCACCATCCAATGTCGACACTCTTTTTGTTGCACTCCAATGCACCATCATAGTGAACGTATAGTTTCAGATCTAACCAAAAGTGAAGATATGGATCTTGCTTAAAGAGAGTTGTCTGATCTAAGGACTATATAATGTTTGTAATCAAGAGCATTAACACATGCATAAGTGTGACTATATACTAGCATAGATCCATTTTAAACCTGGATCTATCAAGCACTGAGAGGGATCCAATTTTTTGAGGTGTACATTTTTTTACCATTTGGATCCCTCTCGATACTTGATAGATCTGAGTTTAAAATGGATTTATGCTCATTTATTTTTTTATTCTATTTAATTCAATATGTAATTTATATTTTTCATTTTTGATATTCTAATAATTTTTATTTATGTCGGCTGGCATAACGTGACTAACGTGACAAGATATCTCACATACTAGATTGGAGAGCACCTTGCTTCTCTTGGTGCAAAAACAGATCAACAATAGTAAACATGCAAATACAGCTCAACAAAAAAAAACAGATTCAAATCAACCTATATGAGCTTGAAATTTACACAGCGCTAAGATTAATCACATCGAATATATTGTTATTTATTAGATGCGGAGAGGAAAGTGTAAACAACAATTATAAAAGAAGATATATGAATGCTATCAAGATGCAACTAATAACTTGGGCGGTGAGGTAAATCATAATCTCTTCAAAAATACCAGCTACACAATGTTACAACATTCAAATAAAAAGAACAAACTTGATGTAACAAGGGTATATCTACAAAAGAGTGTTAGTATAAACATCAAGTTATAAGCATTCACCATATACAATAAACCAAAAGACAAGATATTATAACTAGCAACTTCATGTGGTTGATTTTATTAGTTAGTAGGTGTGTGATTACATTCTTTAGCATGGCTTTTATGAGTTGAGAATGAACAAAAGGAAGGGGAACAAATTCCTTCAAGAATAAAATATGTATCTCAGCCAAGTAAATGGTGAAATGAAGTTGCAAAGAATGTTAGAGAAAGAGAGTCAAGGAAAGAGGGGTTTTCAAAGACTGAGTTCCTTAGGTGTTGGGCATGGAGTTGATTCGCCTTTCTTAAATGGCTAATATGAAGATAAATCCCACAAATGGCAAAGGCCCTAGAGTAACCTGTAACTCGATTTGGTTGAGGTGCCCTCTAGAAACCCTACATTCCTCCTGTTGATTTTTCTGAGTAGCATCAAGAGCCATTCTCAGGAAAATGGGAACACCTAGTCCGAGACCACGGTGTAGACTCAACCCAGTGTTGAGTGACCATTCTGTTGAATGGTAGATATTTGGTCCTTGACCATGATATGGACCTAGCTCTGCCCTAGGTAGACTCAACCCAGTGTTGAGTGACCATTCTGTTGAATGGTAGATATATGGTCCTTGACCATGATATGGACCCAGCTCTGTCCTAGGTAGACTCAACCCAGTTTTGAGTGACCATTCTGTTGAATGGTAGACATCTGGTCCAGGACCACGATGTGGACCAGTCTAGTACTGGAAGACTCAGCTTAGTTCTCAGTAGCCATTCTCTTGGAGAATGGAGGCACCTAGTTTGTTACCATGAAGGCATTATAAGCCCTAGACTTGGTCTAGGCATGTGTGACACTCTGACCCTTGATTAATGGGATTTGTGTACTTCTCCAAGGCTTAGCTACCCTTGGTTAAGTTACCCTAGTACCTGATCCTGGTGTCACACAAAGTGTGAGATAAAAGCATTAGTAACTTTCTTGGTTTATGATGATGTACTTTGAATGGAATTAAAAGACCATAGGGGCACTTGGGAAAAGGCTAAAAGCAAAAGTCAAAAATACGTAAGGACTTTTGGACCATACGTGAAAATCAAAAATACATAAGAACTTTTGGACCACAAAAAAAGGGACCATAAGTGAAAGTCAAAAATACATAAGGACTTTTGGTAAAAGTAAAAAATACATAAAGAACCTTTTAAAGTACAGAATGGTAAAAAGGTACAAGTGAAAATTAGAAAAGAATAAAATAATATTATTTTGTTCTTTCTAATTTTGGTCCACTTATAGGTGACTCAAGGTTATAAATGAAAATCAAGCCATTTCATTATTACACACACACTTGCTCTCACAGGTATAGCTGCTATTCTGAAGATAAGGCTCAGCAAAACCCTCAGCTAGGGCTTCTAATTCCAATTTTTTGTCTCAAGGGTTTCACTAAACCCTAATCTTTAGCCTTTACCATTCACGGGAAGCCTCTCTATTTTTCCAAGCATCTGGATCTTGTTCACGAGCAGCCTTCTCTTTTTCGGGTTGCCCTCTTTTCCTTCTCTGGGTAGGCCACAGAGGGGCACCTAGGGGTAGCCTGATACAGGCATACCTGCGAGGGTTTGGCTCACGACTATCCCTAGGGCAGACCCGCAAGGGCTGTTGTGGCCTAACAACACCTCTGGGTAGCCTGTAGGCATACCCGTGAGGGTGTTGTAGCAGCCCGAGGCTGCACAGACCCTCAGGGTATCCCATGGGCTAGCCCATAAGTGCTTGGGCTAGCTGCTAGCCCTGAGGACAGCAACTTAGCTTCCACAGCAAGGTAGTCAAAATTTATCAGGAAGCAGACAGTTAAGACAGGCAGGGGTAGAAGAAGAACGGGCAGCTGACAGTCAGGCCGAGCAGGGGAAGAAGAAGGACGGGAAGCAGTACGGGCAGTTTGAGCAGCCCAACAATACGGTCGAGCAAACAGTCTAGAAATTGGACAGGTAGAGGGTAGATCTGAGAATTTCAGGCAGCCTGCAAAACTTGTGGGAAGGAGAGAGAAAATCCCTAATTCTGGAAAATCCCTACTTGGGAAATTTTGATGTAATTTTGGAAATTGATCTTCTATTTTTGTGGTTAACCCTATTGGGGTTTGTGGATATTTTTGAAGAATTTTAGTCATCTCATTTACGAGATGAGTTACCAATTCTTTTGGGGGGTTTTGTCCTTTAAAGGTTTCCCCAGTGAAAAAATCTTGTGTCCATTGTGTTGATGTGATGAATGTTATTGTATTGCACTTATCATTTGTTTAAAGTTGTCTGGAAATTTTTAAGTATTCATGCTAATGCTAAAAATTCAACATGGTATCAGAGCTTAGCATGTGAAAACAAAGTAAAGGGACACTATTGTTGTTTTCCTAGACCTTGGGATAAGTTTTACAGACTTAACATTTGACTAAGTTGCAGAAAATGTTGTAAATGTTTTCAGACCGAAAGAGACACTCTATAGTTCATCCAACTACAACTCTTGGAAGGCTAGGTTAACAACCATTCTAGAAGAGAATGACTTGGATGACATTGTTTTTAATGTCATGGAAAAGCCAACATCTAATGCTGACAGGCTTGCTTACAAGAGGAAGCAAGGTAAGGCTAGAAGAATCATCTATGATTCTGTCAAAGAAACGGTGATGCCCAACATCACAGCTTTGAAAACTGCTAAAGAATTCCTTGATGCTTTGGTAAACCTGTATGACAAGAAGGATCCTAGTCAAAAGAGAGTCTTGAAGAAGAGGCTACGAACTCTGAAGCTGAACAAGGATGAAAGTGTCAGTTCTTTATTCACAAAGATTGCATAGGTAAGAGATCAACTCATTTCTATTGGTATTACTGTTGATGATGATGACCTTGCGCAAACAGTAGTTGATGGTCTCCCAAGCTCTTGGGAAACATTCATGGCATCCGTCAGTGGACCTTAGAATCAACCAACCTTTGAAAGGCTTTGGCATGATTGCATAGAGGAAGAGGGAAGAACTCCAGGCAAGGCAATCAAGGAAGACAACCTTGCACTTGCAGCAAAGACAAATAAGTTCAAGAAGCCTTTCCCTTAGTAAAAGAAGGGAAAGAAACCTCAAGGTAAGTTTTCTGACATGTCAAAAGTGGAATGTTATAGTTGAGAGTTGTAAGGAACAATCAACTCTTTAGCAAGGAATGATCTAGATCTTCCTTTATCCCTGTGGGCTAAAGCTACAGGTACTGCTGTATATATTCAAAACAAAAGCCCTCATGCTATATTGGGGGAGAAGACTCCAAATGAAGTCTTCACCAAGAAGAAACCTGCAGTTGACCACATGAGGATTTTTGGCACTCCTATGTACGTCCATGTGCCAAAATAAAAGAGGACCAAGCTAGAGTCCTCCTATAAGAAAGGTATATTTGTCAGGTGCAGTGATTGCTCGAAGGCTTATCGCATATATATACCGGGGCAAAGACACATTGAGGTCAGCAAAGATGTGCTCTTCCATGAGGAAGCTGTGTTTGGTAAAACACTAGAGCTTTCACCGGAAGATGTAGCTTCTCCACTTGAGTTTCTAGATTCAGAAATTCAGAGGGAGGAAGAGGAATTGGAGGATCAAATTCTAGATGTACCTGAAGACACTGAAAGTCCACCAGAAGAACTAATTGAAGTTCCTCCTTCCAAAAGGAGATCTACTTGGTACCGAGAGACAGTACAAGAAGGCGAGAAGTATAAATCTCCTCCCGAGTCTTTCAGACCACGGAAATAATTCGATCTTATGAGTCAGCTTATCAGTTCAAAACCTTCATCAGACAAAGAAGTAGTAAGTAAACAAGTATAGGTTGATGCCATGATTGAAGAGTACGAGTCAATCATGAATAATGAAGGATGGGAAGTTGTTCCTAAACCAACAAGAAAGTCAGTTGTGACTTCCAGATGGCTTTATAAAATCAAGCATGTTGTAGATGGCAATGTGGAGAAGTATAAAGCCATATTCGTAGCTCGTGGCTTCACTCAGAAAGAAGGCATTGACTATGATGAGACATTTTCTCCTCTTTCCAGGTATACTACCATTAGAACGATCATTTCACTTGCTACAGTATTCGGATGGAAGTTACATTAGATGGATGTAAAGACAACTTTCCTCAATGGTAAGATTGAGGAAGAAGTTTATATTGAACAACCTGAAGGCTTTGTAACTCATGGGAAGAAGACCCATGTATGCAAACTGAAGAAAGCCTTGTATGGACTGAAACAGGCTCCAAGAGTTTGGTATGCCAGGATGGATGGATTTCTCCATAGCTTGGGTTTTTCCAAAAGTACAGCTGATTCTAAATTGTACTTTAAGGTTGTTCATAATCATGTCTTCATACTTGGTCTATATGTAGATGACTTGTTTCTTACAGGTGATGAACAGTTAATAGATCAGTGTAAGAGGGAGCTTACCTCTCAATTCGAGATGAAAGATCTCGGATTGATGCATTACTTCCTTGGCTTAGAAGTCTAGCAAAATCCAGGTGAGAGCTTCCTAACACAAGGAAAGTATGCAGTGGATATCTTGCAGAGATTTGGGATGCAAGACTACAAGTCCATGAACGTACCAATGACTACCAACTTGACAAAGTTGCGGGACTCAGCCACCAGTTCACAGAGTGTGGACTCTACTCTGTACAGACAACTTATCGGTTCCCTGATGTATCTCGTGCATATGAGACCAGACATTTCTTACACAGTGAATGCACTGAGTCAATTCATGTCTGATCTGAAGCACATACACTTGGTAGTCACCAAACATGTACTCAGATATGTGCGAGGTACTATCACTTATGGGCTCATGTATACTTCTAGCAGTGGAGTATTGTTATCTAGATATATAGATTCAGATTGGGTTGGCAATGCAGTTGACCAAAAAAGTACCTCTACTTATTGCTTCAGTATGGGATCAGCAACGATCTCTTGGTCTAGCAGGAAGCAGGGTTCCATAGCTTAGAGTACATCTGAGGTAGAATGCATTACTGCAAGTGATGCCTGCAAGGAAGCAGTTTGGCTCAGAAAACTACTATTTGATCTGTTCGGGGGAAAGCTTGACTCAAGGATCATCCATTGTGATAATCAGAGTTGCATAAAGCTTTCAGAGAACCCAGTTTTTCATGATAGATCGAAACACATTGAAATGAGGTATCATTTCATCAAATACCTAGTGCAGAGAGGTGCCCTAAAGTTGCAGTACATTCGTACGGATGAATAGATTGCAGATATCTTGACCAAGCCTCTATCAGCATCAAAGTTCGTGTGCTTTCGTGACAAGCTTGGTATGGCATAGAATGCCTCTCTCGCTGAGAGGGAGCATTCATTTTTATGAGCATCATTGAGAGCCATTCTCTTAGGAGAATGGGGACACCCGGTCAGGGACCATAGTGTAGACTCAACCCAGTGTTGAGTGACCATTCTGTTGAATGGTAGATATCTGGTCCTTGACCATGATATGGACCCAGCTCTGCCCTAGGTAGACTCAACCCAGTGTTGAGTGACCATTCTGTTGAATGTTAGATATCTGGTCCTTGACCATGATATGGACCCAGCTCTGTCCTGGGTAGACTCAACCCAGTGTTGAGTGAACATTATGTTGAATGATAGACATTTGGTCAAGGACCATAATGTGAACCAATCTAGTACTGATAGACTCAGCTTAGTTCTAAGTAGCCATTATCTTGGAGAATGGAGGCACCTGGTCTATTACCAGGAAGGCACTATAAGCCCTAGACTTGGTCTAGGCATGTGCGACACTCTGACCCTTGATTAATGGGCTTTGTGTACTTCTCCAAGGATTAGCTACCCTTGGTTAAGTTACCCTAGTACCTGATCCTGGTGTCACACAGAGTGTGAGATAAAGAATTAGTAACTCTCTTGGTTTATGATGATGTACTTTAAATGGAATTAAAAGACCACAGGTAATGACCACAAAGGCACCTGGAAAAAGGCTAAAAGAAAAAGTCAAAAAAACATAAGGACTTTTGGACCACAGGTGAAAGTCAAAAAAACATAAGGACTTTTGGACCACAGGTGAAAGTCAAAAATACATAAGGAATTTTGGACCACAGGAAAAGGGACCACAGGTGAAAGTCAAAAATACATAAGGACTTTTGGTAAAAGTCAAAAATACATAAAGAACCTTTTAGACTACAAAAAGGTAAAAAGGTACAAGTGAAAATTAGAAAAGAATAAAATAATATTATTTTGTTTGTTCTAATTTTGGTCCACTTACAGGGGACTCCAGGTTATAAAAGAAGATCAAGCCATTTCATTATTACACACACACTTTCTCTCACAGGTACAGCTGCTATTCTAAATATCTCTCAGCAAAACCCTCAGCTAGGGTTTCTTCCAATTTTTTGTCTCAAGGGTTTCACCAAACCCTCATCTTCAGCATTCACCATTCACGGGCAGTAGGATCGTGTTCACAGGAAACCTTCTCTTTTTCGGGCTGCCCTCTTTTCCTTCTCCATGCAGGCTAGAGAGAGGCACTTCCCTCTCGGCACCCACGAGCAGCCTACTACAGGCATACTCGTGAGGGTTTGGCTCACGACCAACCCTTGGGCAGCCCTAGGGCAGACCCACAAGGGTTTTCATGGCCTAATAGCACCTCCGGGCAGCCTATAGGCATACCCGTGAGGGTGCTGTAGGTTGTAGTGGCCCGAGGCGTAGCCTAACAGCACCTTCGGGCAGCCTGTAGGCATAAACGTGAGGGTGTTGTAGTAGCCCGAGGCTGCACAGACCCTCAGGGAAGCCCATGAGCCAACCCATAAGGGCTTGGGCTAGCTGCTAGCCCTTTGGGTAGTAGCTTAGCTGCCACAGCAAGGCAGCCGAAAGCTACAGGGCAGCAGACAGTCAAGTCGGGCGAGGGCAAAAGAAGGACGGGAAACTGATAGTCAGGTCGACCAGGGGTATAAGAAGGACCTGTGTTAATTTTTCATATGCTTTACTAAGAAATCAGTATATCATTTCATTTTTCATAATAAAAGCATATAAAGCAGGATCACTGAAAGAAACAGTATCACAAGAACAACACAGATTTATCCTGGGAAATCCCTAAAGGGAAAAACCCAGCAAAAGCTTCCTCAATATAGATGCCCCAAAAGGGAAAAAGGTAAAACCAACAAGGAGATCAAAAACCTGATTCTCCTCCTTCTCCAGCAACTCCTCTCCTCCACAAGTGCACTATTCCAAGTGAGTGTGTGTGTCACAAATGAGGAGCACTACACCTCTATTTATATTCATCCGTTTACTTAAAGTTTACTCAATCAACATGTCGGCTTAAGTTAACTCATGTAGGCTTGAGTTACACATGTAGGCTCAAGTAACCACACCAGGGTGCTGATGACCCACCTTTACAATTAGAGGGGACTACCTCATGACTCTTATTAGTTCTTCCGATTAGGAGCATCGGGGTACAATGTAATACAAGTGGTTCTCCCGGTTGGACCATCGGGGACCACAAAATATACATAAAGAATATTCTTCGAAGTTACAATATTTCAACACTCCCCCTTAACGAGAAGGGTATTCTACATCAACAACAACAAGAGTAGAGATAGCAGACATCATCAACATCAGCAGGGTAACACATCTATAAATCATTGGAAGCTTTTCAACATTATGTAGTCTTCATCTTCAATCTTCAGTCTTCATGATCATCAACATCTTCAGCATTTTGATCTTTCAATTTGCAGCGACATATTCAGCACTTGGACCTTTTTGATCAGCAACATCTTCAGCACTTTGACTGGTTCGATCAGCAACAACATCTTCAGCATTTTGATCTTTCAATTAGCAACGACATCTTCAGTACTTGGACCTTTCGATCAGCAACATCTTCAGCACTTTAACTGTTCGATTAGTAACGACATCTTCAGCATTTTGAACTTTCGATCAGCAACATCTTCAGCACTTTGATTTTTCGATCAGCAACAACATCTTCAGCATCTTCACTTTTCGATCAACAACAACATCTTCAGCACCTTGAACTTTCGATCAGCAGCAACATCATCATCATCATATTCTGATCTGTCGAACATAATCATCATCACACTCTGATCTTTCGATCAGAAACATCATCATCATACTCTAATCTTTCGATCAGAACATCATCAACATACTCTGATCTTTCAATCAGAAACATCATCAACATACTCTGATCTTTCAATCAGAAGCATCATCATCATATTTTGATCTTTTGATCAGTACGGCATCATCATCATTAGCAACAATCTGCAATCCACAATTCAAAGACAAAAAGTCTTTGGATCACTTTTGGACTTAAATTCCAGGGATGATACAATCCCACCACATTCTCGACAACCGAAGTTACCGGATTGATTACGGGAGAATCAGTCCCTATCACTTTAGGACTAAGTCCAAGGACGATGCAATCCTACCACATTCTCGACGACCGAAGTTACCGGATACAATTACGGGATAATCCCTCCCTATCACTTTAGGACTTGAATCCAAGGATGATGCAATCCTCCCACCTTCTCGACGACCGAAGTCACCGGATACAATTACGGGATAATCACTCCCTATCACTTTAGGACTTGAATCCAAGGATGATGCAATCCTACCACATTCTCGACGACCAAAGTCACCGGATACAATTGCGGGATAATCACTCCCTATCACTTTAGGACTATGTCCAAGGATGATGCAATCCTACCACATTCTCGAGGACCGAAGCCACCAGATCTATTATGGACAGATGTCCCAGGATGATACAATTCCTCTTCATTCTCGAAGACCGAGGTCTCCGGATCACTTTAGGGAAGGTGCCCAAGGATGATACAATCCCATCACGTTCTCGATGACCGAGGTCACCGGATCTATTATGGACAGATGTCCCGGGATGATACAATCCCTCTTGATTCTCGAAGAC
>LPNX011213591.1:197884-209922 GCA_001517045.1 Pseudotsuga menziesii | reverse complement strand
AGGTTTGATAAGTAGCAATGGAGAGTTGTATAGCACCATGAGCTACTTACCCATCACATGCATATTGGTAGTATACAGTCATTAATGCAAACAATCTATCATGCACAACACATCAACTGAATATAATCAAATGTGTAACAAAACAATATCATGAAATGGCAATTGAATACTTATCTTTATTTGTTTCATGGGTATACTCCTTCTTGAGTCTTCAGCTTCATCGACTTCTTCATTCATGATAGCATCATTTGTTATCCGAATGCTGAGGTGGATAAGAAGTTCTTCAAGAGTTGAGATCTTCATATTTCTCATTGATTGAGGGATCTTCTTTGGAAGATGAGAGCTTGATCTTCAGAGACGAGCTTCTTCTTCTTCCCAAAGTTGGCTGAAAGTAATCACTTCCTTCTGGAACACATTTCTTAAATGAATGAATTTCATGATCCTGGGAGGCCATCCAAGGTGGCCATCACCACTTCTGCATTCTTTACTTCTTCTTTCCCCGTTTGAAGTTGTTCTTTGATTTGAGAGATCCTTATGACTGCATGGTCTCTGCATTCTGGATCTTCACATTCTTCAGCTGGTTTCTTAAGGTCAGATCTATGTTCTTCCCTTCAAATAGCTTGGTCAAGGAATCAAACCTTATCGATGTCTTTAGGGAAGACACTTGTAGTACAAGTTGATTCAAAACTAAATCATCAATGATCTTCTGGGATTTGACCAAGTTCTTCTTGAGAAAGGCTTCTAGCCTCATCTCCCTCTGAAACTGGAACCTCTATGCTCATGTAGGTGTCCAATGCATTTTCTTCAGAGAGATCATATACTTCTAGGCTTGGAAGTTGTCAACTTCACCAAGCTTATCATCAAGCTGATGTCATAGATCACTTTGAAAAGAGAACCTCAAATGAACATAGCAAAGGATTAGATCTTACCGATTTGAGGTGTCCGTCCTGGTTCCGGAGCTGGCTGATCTAGGGTTTGTCACAGAAACCATAATTTTCAAAACTTGGAATCTTTCAGATTTGATTGGATAAACAGATAGATCTCTTCAAATGGAGTTGTCCAATGTACTCCTTTTCTGAAAACAGTGAAGGGAAACTCCCGGAACAGGAAGCCCTAATTTTCTGATTTCTTCTGCAGAAATGCCTGTTACTATTTCTGTGATATCTCCGAAATTATTGATCCTCTGTGTCTGAAATTTCTCACTGAGGTAACCTCGCATGTCCCTGATCCAACACCATAGGTTTCATCAGAATTTGTTTCACCATTTTGGATTTTGGATCCTTTTCCCAAGGTGACCTGTTACAGGGCTGTTCAGAACAGCGAAGTTGTACGGCCTTCCACGTGTCACTGGTTGATCTTCTGAGTCTGAGCTTTGGAACATAGAAATTAAAGTCCATGAAATTTCTGTAACATCTTCAGGAATTCCATTTGGACCTCTATATCCCAAGATATTTCAGATCTCCCCAGGTGTCCTGTTTATGGATGATTTCTGGAAGAGGCTAGAACCCTAACTTGGAGAGATCATATCTCCTATAATATAGCGAATAAAAGGCTTCCCTTTGGACACAGTGTTCATAAAGATTTTATCTTCGGCCCTTGAAATTTTCAGCTTCTGAGACTTCTCCAATCTCATAATATAGCGACTGTACCAAAACTTAGCAGTTTTTGTATTTAGGGTTTCTCCTAGCTCAGGGTCAAACTAGGGTTTGACTTTCCCAGAGATTTACCCAACCAAATTTACTGATCCAGGTCTCTAAATTTCGGTTTTGATGAGGAGAAAAATCCTATGCTGGTCTCACCCAAAAATTCCTCTTCTGTAGAAATCCCTAATTTCCACATAGAAAATTGAAAATGCTCGGAATCGAATTCCGCTTCGACAGAACGATGCACCCTTCAAAGGAGAGTCAGCCTAGCATTCTTTTGCTGATTGATTGTGGAGAGAGAACCATAAAATAAGAAGCCCTAGCTTCTGTAACTTGTGAAAGCTTCCCTATTCAGGTTAGCTCTGATACCATGTTAATTTTTCATATGCTTTACTAAGACATCAGTATATCATTTCATTTTTCATAATAAAAGCATATAAAGCAGGATCACTGAAAGAAACAGTATCAAGAACAACACAGATTTATCCTGGGAAAACCCTAAAGGGAAAGACCCAGCAAAAACTTCCTCAATATAGATTCCCCAAAAGGGAAAAAGGTAAAACCAACAAGGAGATCAAAAACCGGATTCTCCTCCTTCTCCAGCAACTCCTCTCCTCCACAAGTGCGCTATTCCAAGTGAGTGTGTGTGTCACAAATGAGGAGCACTACACCTCTATTTATATTCATCCGTTTACTTAAAGTTTACTCAATCAACATGTTGGCTTAAGTTAACTCATGTAGGCTCGAGTTACACATGTAGGCTCAAGTAACCACACCGGGGTGCTGATGACCCACCTTTACAATTAGAGGGGACTACCTCATGACTCTTATTAGTTCTTCCGATTAGGAGCATCGGGGTACAATGTAATACAAGTGGTTCTCCCGGTTGGACCATCGGGGACCACAAAAGATACATAAAGAATATTCTTCGAAGTTACAATATTTCACCAAACCCTCATCTTCAGCATTCACCATTCACGGGCAGCGAGATCTTGTTCACAGGAAACCTTCTCTTTTTCAGGCTGCCCTCTTTTCCTTCTCCATGCAGGCTAGAGAGAGGCACTGCCCTCTCGGCACCCACGAGCAGCCTACTACAGCCATACTCGTGAGGGTTTGGCTCACGACCAACCCTTGATCAGCCCTAGGGCAGACCCACAAGGGTTTTCATGGCCTAATAGCACCTCCGAGCAGCCTATAGGCATACCCGTGAGGGTGCTGTAGGTTGTAGTGGCCTGAGGCGTAGCCTAACAGCACCTCCGGGCAACCTGTAGGCATAAACGTGAGGGTGTTGTAGTAGCCCGAGGCTACACAGACCCTCAGGGAAGCCCATGAGCCAACCCATAAGGGCTTGGGCTAGCTGCTAGCCCTTTGGGTAGTAGCTTAGCTGCCACAGAAAGGCAGCCGGAAGCTACAGGGCAGCAGACAGTCAAGTCGGGCGAGGGCAAAAGAAGGACGGGCAGCTGATAGTCAGGTCGACCAGGGGTATAAGAAGGACCTGCAGCAGTACGGGCATTTTGGGCAACCCAACAATACGGTCGGGCAGACAGTCTAGAAATCGGGCAGGAGAGAGAAAAGCCCTAATTCTAGAAAAGCCCTACTTGGGCAATTTTGATGTAATTCTAGAAATTGATCTTCTAATTTTTTGGTTAACCCTATTGGGTTTTGTGGAGCTTTTTGAATAATTTTAGTCATCTCATTTATGAGATGAGTTACTAATTCATTTTGGGAGTTTTGTCCTTTAAAGGTTTCCCCAGTGAAAAACTCTTGTGTCCATTGTGTTGATGTGATGAATGTTATTGTACTGCACTTATCATTTGTTTAAAGTTGTCTGCAAATTTTTAAGTATTCATGCTAATGCTAAAAATTCAATACCTCCAACTTGCATGTTGAGTGGAACCTGGCAATGGAGGTCGATCAAATAGTCCAAATCCTAAGCGAAGAACAACAAACAAGTTATAAGATTGATGTATAAGCTAAAGAGAACAAAACCTAGAAATGAAAGCAATAGGAATTGAATTTTGAACTTAGTTTCTTACCAAAAATTTCCAAAGTATCAAAATAGTTGCAAATTCCAGACTTATACATGAAAGAATACAAAAGCTATTACCTCAAAACATATCAGAATTCATAGAAAAATAACCAGAGGAAAGCAAGAGCCAAAATCCAATGCCACAAACACCATTAACACAAAAGAAATCTCTACAAATTCAAAAGTCTTTCTATTACTCAAAACTACCCCTTTTCTTCTCACTTTACAATGAAATCGCCCTCCTCTTTTATAGAACAAGAGGGGGAATGAATCCCTAATTCTAAAAAGATCAATGGATGAGATCTCATAAGGAGAGATTTACAAACGAATGGCTAAGATTCAACATTGCAAAGCTAAGTTACATCATTAGAAAAGTCGCCCTCCTTTAGAGGGGCGCACTTGGCTGAAATGGAGTGTGTGAGCGAAGCCAAAAGCTAATGTAGATCCAAATGTTGAGTAGACCAAGTGACAATGCTTCCCAAATGAGATGAAAAGCTAAAGTGGATGGGTGAGAGCAATTGTTAAGAGTTATACTATGTGATTCACCCGCCAACAACTATCATTATTCTTCCGCAAGTTCTCATTGTGGTAACTCTACCTTGTTGCTCGATTGTGCATTGATTAGGGTTGGCTAGCATTTCACGTTGTGTTTGCATTTCTAGAACTACTTTATCTCTCTTTTGACTTTACGTGAGGGGAGCTTGCGGGTCGGATTTTTAGTTTTTTTTAATTTCTTCACTGTGCGTAAAAAAACACCCTCCATTGGTCTAGTGTACCCGCAATCTTGCATTTTTACTCTTCTTTACTCATCTCTATCGAGACTATTGTTGGTGCGTCCTATGGATGACATGGATGCCAAACTCCCTAGCCTTCTCCCTCAAGTTACCTCCCTTCAACCACTATCTGTATGATTGGTTGCCCACATCCATGCATGTGAAGGTGCTACAATTCCTCTCTATGGTCATCATGGTGGCTTTTGTCTCCTTAGCAAGTGGAAATATTTCACCATTCCTAGGATCCTTCCCATGTTAGAAACTTCATAATATTTCTCTTCAACTACACAAATGGAGCTTTCTCCTACATGGTATCTAGGGATTTGCAGCAATGTTTTTTTTTTTTTTTTTTGCTTCCCTTTTGTCATTAGCAACCACATTTTCTATCAATCTCTACACTGTATCCTTTTTTGAACTCCACACATTAATCATGACCAACATTCTATTGACTATTTGGCATTTCGGTTTTTCAATTGTCATTTCGCTTGTCTGCAACCTACCATCCCTGTTGAAATCCTATTTTTCTGCTCTCCACAACAACCTATCGCTCCAGACTGTAAGGATTAACCTGTCATTGGTACTCTCATCATACCTCTCATCATAATGCCTACATTGTATTCTTTCCACCTACGTGATGGCTCATTATTCCTGCATTGGCACAGCTCTCTACTTGCTTGATACATGGAAGTTAAGGTTTAGTGTTGGGGTTTTTCTTTACTGAGCATTGCAGCCTACCCACCACTACCTTCCCTTGTATTTTTAGTGTTGAATGGGCCTTCCTTAGCCGCATGGAGATGAAAGTCCAATGAATGGTTTAAGAAAACTTCACTCTAAATTGTCCACACAATGGCAACTAGGCCCCTTTTACTTTGCAAACATGATCACAAAACCTTTCATTTTATTATGAAACATTAGGGCATATGTGCTTTTTAATAATTTGGGTATAAAGGGATAATAAAGGGTTATGAAATTTTCAAAAGGATGCTCTTTAACTTTCAAGGATAAGGATTTTTATATATTTCACAATGTTAGGTAATTCGTATGATATAGCTTGGAAAAAGGGATTAAGATAATCATTTTTTATTTGTAATGGGATAGTGAAAATGGGGAGGGTAATTTGATTTTCTCGTTGGTACATGGACATTGGTGCTTTTTAACCAAGGGGCACTCGGGCTGAGATTTTAACTTTTGAGCATAAATGAGATGCCAACAAGACTACTAACTACAGTGACTAAATAACCAATGAAATCGAAATCGACGAACTTTAACTAATGAGATGAAAAGATTCATACTTGTTGAAACTTCAACCGACTACCGAAAGGGTCAAATGACGACAACTTTGGCCAAACGAGATATGGGCATGATTAGCTCTTTCGAAGCGGATGCGATGACACCAACTCCATGACATGACAAAGTATATTGTGGAAAACAACAAACCTATGAAACTTGACTTGACCATGACATGACGAAAAAGACACAACTTGGAAAGTCTGTCGAAGGTGTCATACGAAAGAAAAATGGTGAAACAAGATATGGACATAACAAGCACATCACCCAGGACACGATGGTTTAGACTGAATGACCTTGTAACAATGTTCAATAGGTTCACCTCTAACGTCATGATTTTGACGCTTCAAAATCATGTCGATGTTGAGCCTCAACAACTGTAACTTTGATTTGTTTTGTCTTTAGTGTTCCATGCATTCACTCTTGGGTTGTAGAATGCCTCAAGTGCATCCTTGCATCTCCTTCTCCTCTTGCATGGAAATTTTTGTTTCGATCGGTGGCAATGATGAACTCGTTGAAGCAACCAGTGAAGTAAACGCATAAGAAAACCTCCCCATGTTCCCAATTTTAGAGGGTAAAAGTTCTCAAAAATTTCCCAACCTTTCGAAACGGTTCCATTGGATTTGGAACACTCCCTACCCATTTCCAAGTTCCCTAGAACATCGAAACTTCAAGAACTAGTGTCCTAAAGGTCGGGAGTGATTTTTATGCTATATAGATTTATTAAAAAAAAAAAAATATTTGACAATATCATTATGGTACAAGAGACCATTCATTCCAACTATGGTAACAAGGAAAAAGGTATGATAGTCAAGCTAGATATGACCAAGCATTCCACAAGGTCAAGCACTCCTTCCTTGTGAAAGTCTTGGTCAAATGGATCCATGCATGTATCAAACTTCAAAGTGTTGTAGATAGCCTCTTTAGTCAATGGGAGACCCACCAGTTTTTTCAAATGTAGCAAAGGGTTGCGCCAAAGTTTCCCACTCTCCCCTTCATTATATATTACCATGGCTGATCTCTAAGCAAAAAGTTAGAAAAAGAAAGAACATAAGGGAATCTCCAAGGGATCAATGATTCAATATTATTAGGGGGGTCATTAACCACTCTCAATTTATTGACGACATTTGACTTATAGGAGGAGGATCTATTGTAATTGCTGAAAGGTTTCAAGCAGTCCTGGACCATTATATATATTCTAAACATTGCAGATGGGAAATTCAATAATGTAAAAAGGCAAATTTATGATTGTAATATTAAGCCCCAGCTTCTGCACTCCATAGCTAGAATCCTAAATTTCCCTAGCAATGAAAATTGGACCTCTTTCAAAATATCTCGAAATACCTTTGCACCTTGGAAATCCCACATCTTTCACTATGCAAAATATTATGGGCAAAATCTAATCAAAATTTCAGTAGTGGGAAGCTCAATGGCTTAGCCCCACAGGTATAATCGTTCTAAACAAAGCAGTATTTTCTTCTATTCTATTATATCGGTGCACATCAATGTTAGCACCGGTGGGAGTCATGAAACAAATTGCCAGTGAAATCCATAGATTTCTTCGGCAAGGGGGGAAGATGAAAGAGAAAAAAATTCATTCAATCAACTGGAACATGGTAAGGGCCCCAAAAGAGCATGGTGGTTTGGGAATCAAAGACCCTCAACTCATGAACATTGCAATGGGAGAAAAAATCCTCTGCCAATTAATCAATGGGAAATTGGAATGGTGGAAGAAAGCCATTTCCCAAAAAATACGAACTGGAAAATCGATAACAATTAATAGATGCCCTTCCCATCACCAACAAAGGTTCACGCATCTAGAAACTCGTTAAAGCAGTGACACCTGTAATCAAGGATAAAATAATGTGGAAGCCGGGGAATGGTAAGTCTATTGATATATAGAGGGACAACATAAATGGGAAACCTTCCCTCAATGAAAGTATAGAACTAGACCCTCTCAGAAACTGGATGAGAAATCAAGGTATGAATACATTGTTTGACATTTCTTGTTGATCAACAAATTTGTTCTCATTGGATTAGATCGAGAATTCAATCGCCCCCCACTTAGACGGATTAAATCTGCAATTACAATCTCACCTTAAAGGATGTGCCCCATTCCAACTTGAAGAGAAAGACCAACATGGATGGGGTAAGAATGAAGCAGGAATATTTGACTCTAATGTTGAAGCAAAATCTCTTTCGCAAATCGACCCTTTCGAACTAAATATGGAACCCTAATAAGCTCCCAAAAGTGAAAGCATTTTGGTGGGTTTTGGGCCATCATAAAACATTAACTGCAAAAATACTCTACGAACGGGGGATTAGTAGACCATCCAGATGCATTCTCTGCAAAGACAGTGTAAGAACTCAACAACATTTGTTCATTGGTAGTAGCTAGTCCGAGCAAATATGGCGCATGCCACTCATTCAACTTCAAAATCAATGGAATCAACCTGAACCTGGCATGACATCTTCCAATAATGGGCAAAAAACTAAAAAGGAACTTGCACCAACAAACCATCCTCAAAAGAACCAGAGAAGCAATTCCCAAGTATGTTTGCTGGAAAATCTGTTGACTTGAATACATTTTTATAGGATATTCACAACTAAAATAAAAAAAGGGTACACACTTTGAATTGGGTTTCTGCCCCAACTCCATTGTAATAACTGACACAGTTTATGACTTGTTAACAAGTAGGCAGCCCTGGGCATTGCTCCCAAAATGAAACATAAGGTTCGTTTTTGAAACAGTTTTTCAAATGCAGGAAAGCATGGACAACCGCTACTAGAAGTGGGTGGAATGAAAAACTTACTGCTCAACACAAGACTAAAATGGTTATCTCTCGAACGAAAAATCAAGGGAGATGGTCGCCATAGTACAACCATTTTACGCTAGGCTTCAAAACACACTTAGCCTTTTGGACGTCATTTTATAAATATATTTGAATAGAAACCCTTTAGCATTGGAAAATGAATATATCTTGAATTTTGGGATTTGAAAAATATATTGAATTTTGGAGAAATCGTTGTGTTTTCGTTAGGGTTTAGGGTTATATTCATGTGTGTAAAGGTTTTTTGGTTGCTCTCTTTTTCCACGATTTTTTTTATTTTGTAGGATGCCATAAATCAAATGTAAAGATGAATAAAGTCTATGTAAAATTTGAATTTAGTTATATTTTTTAATAAACTAGCAATTGCCCCAAGAAGGTGCAATAATACTTTGATAGGTTGTTGTTGGAGGGTAAAAAAATGTTGAAAATGGGAACTAAAATGAGTTGGTGTAGACATGGAATTGTACCTTGAGAAAACCATGAACATGTTTTGCAAGGAAGGGAAATGAAGGGGCAACTGCAATAGACAAATGCAACAAATTGCTCACCTCATAATGAAAGGATACTGCAACCTTCAACCTCAAGAAACAACCCTCATACCGCATTTATTAATCTTATTAACCAAATGATGATATTCTTGTATTTTGGAATATGTAGTTGTTCATATGCAAATGGTGCTAATTGGGACGCTAAGAGAAGAAGATTTTGCAAAGGATTTCTATTTCTATTGTTATTGTAAATGAGAAGCTCATCCCATATGAGTGGGAGAGAAATAAGATAATAGAGATGACCAACTAAAAACCCCGCCCTTTCAGGAAGAGCTCGATTGAAGCTGCCGATCTCAGGTCAAGGACTAGAGGGTGCCTTAAATACCCCATGATTCGAATAATCGATAAGTATTTCTTTGACAAAAATTGGACTTCATAGCTTCATCATTGTTCCATCAGCCTTCATTATCCTTATTCGACGAGGATCACGATTGATTCCTCCTCGCAGCAGCATCCCATCATGCTCTCTTCAATATTATATGAATATTATTTCTTGTTATTGGATATGTGCATACAGATAAAGAGCTTTAAATATATATTCACGATAGAGTGATTTGACAGGGTGTTGGTGGGCTAAATCTAATTTAGCTTCCATGACATCGTAGCTCTATCGACTCCAAAATAAGGATGGTTGAAGGATTTACACAATATTATGGACCCATTCAAACAAATCTCCTGCTCTACCAACCAACTATTAGATTTGACATCTTCTTATTGGACCTCCCTAATTTATCCATGTGATCAGTTCCACTTGTATGTGTTAGATTTGTTTGAAAAGATTATTGAAATTACAATTTCCATTGATGAATTTGGGTAGTTCTAAAATGTGATATTTAGTCTAAATATTATCACTGTGAATACTAAAATGACATAATTACACAATCTGTAATTTTCAAACATGGGTTTTACCAAATTTACTTAAAAAAAATGGCAAGAATGACAATATATACAATTTGTATTTAACCTAAGACATATGCTATGTATAATTGTCACGTTGCTTAACCATATACATCAACATGAATATCCTCTTTCCTATCAAGTGTAACTTTGAATTTGGTGATGTGGATTTATAAGTAGATTTCTCATATATATCAAACTCTTTTTTACATGAAATTGTAATAAGAATGTATTTATACTTATTTTCAATGAGAAAAAACCAATTAAAAAAAGAATAAATAAAGTTTATTATCTTTCATTTTAAAAATATTTATTATAAATCATGTTTGGATTTTTAAACCTCTTTAAAAATTATAAAAATTTGTAATCTAAATTCACATGACATCCCAACCTTGCAAAATATTTTTGTCCATTGGGTTGAAGATACTTTCTTCCTATCTGATTATGTTGTCTGCAAATTGTTTGTATTTTTCTATCGTGGCTATATTGCATGGAGTTGTTTGAGTAGTTTATCAATTAATTGTGATTGAAAATGTCCATATTCTTTGCATTTAGTAGAAGACATTAAGTAGATGTCAAGCCTCTATGTAGTGAACCTGTTACAAATATGGAGAAGAATTGTGAAAAGCGAGTAATAATGAATGTATAACAAGGATGTTATCATGCATATGAGGGAATTTGATGGTTGACATTTGCTTTAGTGTTGAATATGCCAGAGCTGCTGCAATTGATGGGATTTGAATCTATTGTCTCTGAGATCCAACGATGCACAAATTGAGGCCTTGACCGAATTGAAAATGACCTTGATATTGACTTAGACAGAAACCAAGTAAATTGAAATTAACAAAATCTAATGTCAAATAGTTTAGTAATTGGTTGAAACAATCAATGCATGTGATCTATTGATACTCTTTGACAGAGCGAGAGGCCTAATATCTATGATTCCTATTCCCTATGAGGCCTAATATCTCTTGAGAGGGTTTCTTGGAGCAACCCTCCTTTTGACTTGGGGAGATATCCTCATGAGCATTAATGTTGAACCTAGTGCAAATTTTTGGGTCAACAATGGATAAACAAGAAAGTCAATGGTTGGGTTTGTCTCTTGCATGTTCGATGTCTTGAACATATAACTGCTTTATGTTTGAGGATGCTTGACTATGTTTGACCATATTTAACCATGGTTCACAATGGTTGATCATATATAACTATATTTGACTATGGATGACTATAGGCAAGCATAGTCAAACCTTTGTCACTTGCATACAGTCAAATAATCAACCATGGTTGACTATGGTTGAATATGGTTTTAACCAAGGTTGATTTTGGTTGGACATGGTATTGAAGGGTTATGTTAGATTGTGACATTCATTAATGCTTATGTCTCATTGCAACATTCATCTTGGTTGAATTTTGTTGAATCGATACATTTTTAAATGGTTATGTCGCATTGCAACATTCATCAATGGTTATGTTACAGTATGGCATTGAATTGATATTAGATTACTTCTGTCGAATTAATACATTCATGAAGTGTCATGTTGAATTGTAGTGTTCATTAAGGGTTATGTGACATTGAGTATATTGGCCATAGTTGGCAATCATTAGCAATGTTTTGACTATGGTTGAGTTTAGTTACGCATGGTTAACTATGGTTTATTTTGGTTAACCATGATTTAATATAGTTGACCATGGTTGCACGGTAAAATTTGTGTATCATGTATTCTGAGAATTCCAATAATTTTAAAATGAAATTGTATTGTGACTACATGCACATCCCTATTCATACCATACCATACCCATGAAAATGCAAGAACATATCCTTACTATACCATACTCACGAAAATAAAAGAACAAGATAACTCGGAAGGAATGGTCCAGTACAGTGCACTCACACATTAGTTTTGACTTTTCCATAGTTGTGGTCCTCCTCTTCCAAGACAGGGAAGCAGAAGGTGAATTTCAAGACGATAACTTTAGGAGAAAGAAGGGACGTGCAAATTGAGAAAACTATTGGCAACAATAATTGTCCA
>LPNX011213591.1:161530-196217 GCA_001517045.1 Pseudotsuga menziesii | reverse complement strand
AAATATTAATATCTAAAAAAACATTTACTCTATCAACCTAGCACTCGTGAAAACAAAGAAATGAATAACAGAAATAGAGATATTGTATGTACTTTACAAACTAAATGAAAGAATATGAAGGAATATAGTTAATGTAAGCTTCGGCTAAGGGTTTCATTTTGAAAAAAAGTTGTATTGAAGCTATATTTTCTGACTTTTCTTAGTTTTTCCATGTGTCATTTGGGTTTTTCACTATATCCATTCTACTGTTCATGATGGCTTCATATGCCTCTAAATTTTGTGGAGGATACCCTTCCTATAACCAGAGATTTGGTTATTCTTCATGGGATTATTACTCTTTTGAAAACTTGGGAAATATCAGCCATTATCACTCAATTATGAGCTTATAGAAACAATATTGAGATTCATATACATATTATTTGGAATATAAATGCTCGAAGTAGTCATCAACTCTATAAATGGTATTTTATCCATCCCTGTCACTTATTCATGCAATAATCTAATAATCATATCTCTACAAATCCAACACCCAATTATTGATCAATTATTATTAGTGTTATGTGATATTGATCACTGTGATTGTGGTTTTTTACAAGCAAGAGGGTTAAATGACTTATGGCAGTTGCTTTGCATATTATTGAAGTTATCTACATTGATCCTACTGAAATGACAACTCTCGCCCATTTGAATTATAGTTTCTTTCAATTTCATTAAAAGAATTGATTACCATATATGGGTAATGGTTAATTAATTCATTGCATTCATCTATTTTTTTGGAAAGAACGAAATTGTCAAAAATAGAAATCAATAGCAATTATGTTTGCTTATTTCGTTGAATTTAATTGCCACCAACTTTTGCATGTTTAATTTCCACCAATCTACTTGTTTGAAGACTTTTCTCTACTACTATTTGGTGGCATTACATCAATAGAAGTTTTGTTGAATAATTATATAAACTACTACTAATTGGTGGCGTTTCCACAGGAGGCAATGCAATCGCAGTAGAATTAAAGAAATAATATATATCATAACGAAAATGCAGCTATTTCCCCAAAGATGAAATCCATGTTGTCCAGGATGATGTATGCACTGGACAAGACAGTAAATATTTCGAGAAAATAGATCTATAATTGTACTGAAAGTATATCATTTCATTACATTTGCAACTTCTCCTGAGGAATTTTTTTAGAGCTGCTCAACATCCCCATTAAATCCATCATGGCTGAGGTATATTGTTGACAAGCCAAATCAATTGTTTATTAGAGTTATTTTGTCCTATGAAACTATAGTTTTCATAGCTATTAATTTGTCCACACCAATGAAGATATTTGAGCCGCATGGTAGCCATGATGCACTGTGCCAGAATCTAAATTGCGACTAACGCCTCTGCTCAAAATTAAGCCATCAAATTGACCATGAATCTGTCACTGGCCATGACCTCAAGGGGTCTAACCTCATGGAGTAGGGCTATCCTTTGAAAATACCTTTTTAGAGTCAAGAAATTTCCTATATGATGGAATCTCCATGCAAGAAGGAGATCGACGTAATAAGCACAAAAAAATTGAGAGAGAAGGTCAAGCGATGATTGATCCCCAAATCAACAATGTTGATCCTAAATTTCTGAGACTATCAGTGACATACACTTGATATGTATCTCAAATTACAGTGATATTCTTATCTTTTTCGTCAACCCCTACAAAGAGAACGCCTGCAATGGATCCACATAAGCCCTCCTCTTCTGCGATAGAAGGCCATCATCTCATGCAGATTTAGATTGTGTTGCAGAGAGTGGTCCATGAGCTTCTTAGTGCTAGGAAACTCCATTATATTCTACCAATGTTGCATCAAAATTTGAGAGAGATAGCACAATAAGGATTCATACGTCCATCAATCTAATGAAGTTTTCAATATTTCAAGGTCAAATGAATTCAAAGACAATGAAGAAAAACCAATATAGCCCCTTAGAGAATCTCAAGAGGATAAAAACATGAGCGGTGCTCTTGGTCTCATTTAGTTTCTCGGTTGTTTTATGTTTTTCTTTAGTGTTAGGCAAATTCATTAGAATATATAGTAATAAAAATGTTGAAGGTAGCAACTCCATAAGAGCTTATTTTTAAATAATTGTATATGGGGTAATAGCTTGTAGCATACCTATAAGAATTTATCTTCTATGAACTAATATAACTCTTTCTTTATGTTGATGTGTGTTAGCCTTTACATAAAATCAAATAATTGTTTGTGTTAAAAAAAATTAATTAATTTCATAGGAAGTTTTGGAACTTTTAGACTTTCAAACTTAACATTCTACCAACAAATTTACAACTCTAGTTAATATCATTAATAAAAATAACAAAATTCAAAATAAATAAATAAATAATTTTATTTTTTTAAAATAAAATTAATCTTAATATACAATATGTTTAATGGATGTTAAAATAATATTTTGAAATTAAATATAATGGATGTTTGTATAGGCTTGACTTTTAAAGAATATATAAAATAGTTGAAAATGCATTCTTGAAAAATTATTGCATCACTTCAAATACATTTACGTATTAAGACTTAATATTTATGACTAGTTAATCAAATGAAATAAAGTTAACAATTTTAATAAAAAATAAAATAAACTAATTACTATATTACCTATTTGATGTATGAAAAAGAAACACTTAATTTACCTATTTGATATAGGACACATAATCGTGACTTTACATGTTATGATGATGATGATGATGGTTAACGTCCCCTGAGACCAAAATTTGGTCTATCGGACCCTAAAGAAGAAAATTAATTAGTTTGTTTTAAAGTTATATTTCTATGCTCAAAGAGCTTGGAGAGAAGCGTCCCGAGCTTACTATAATTTTGACAAGCTAAAAGGCTAGGAATGTCGGTATTGCAACAAAGATTATGAAACTGGGATCTAATGTGGGAGTATGCAGGGCACTCTAAGAGGAAGTGATTTTCATCTTCAATGTTCTTACTCTCACAAAGGTGGCAGATCCTTTCTACCCAAGGAGTTTTAGGGACTGTCCAATGACCAGTTTCGCTGTGGAGCTCATGCAAGTTCGTTCTTATCTTAGCTATATTAATTTTTTTCTTAAGACTAATTAGAACAGAGAGATAGTTTTGATCTTCAAGAGTAGGGTTGATGACCTCCTTATAATATCTTAATTTCCTTTTGGCCTCTAACTCTTTCTCACACCACAATTTTTCTTTAAACTTAGAAGCAATAGTATTTTTAATGTTATTAATATTTTGCAATGCAACATTTTCATCGATCTTCCAATGATTTAACCAAGACCTGGTATCTTTATACCACCCACGCTTGAGCCTTAGGTGATTTTGGCTGGAGTTTAAAGCTAACTTAGGGAGTCTATGGTGTCCCATGTTATTGATTTTGTTCTTGTACAATAGGAGTCTAGTCATGGCTAGGCTCTCGATGGGGGAAAGACCCACTTCTATAAGGAGAATAGGACAGGGTGTATTGTTTTTTATTTTGAGGTTGTAAGTTATAAAACGCTTCTGGATTTGCTCAATCTTTCTCCAATATTCTCTAGAGATGCTGCAACCCCAAACCTCACACCCATACAAGATAACAGGAGTGACTAGAGTTTCAAAGAGGAGCTTCTTTTTATCCCACATCACGAGGTTTGCAGCTTTACAGTTATTTTCAAGACCAAAGTAAGCTTTACACCCTGCGTTAATCCTTTTCTCAATGCTATAGTTCTAGTTGAGCTTGTGATGAATATCAATTCTTAGGTACTTGTAAGAAGACACTTCCTCCAAGTTGCTATTGTCATACACAAAATTAGCGTATGTGTCCTTCTTGGATTTGATAATCATAACTTTTGTTTTGTCAATGTTAACAGTCATACCCACTATAGAGAAGAAATCTTTAAGAAGACAAAGTTGTCTATCAAGATCAGAAGAACACCTTTCTAGAAGGACAATATCGTCAGCATAAAGAAGAAGGATGATGACTATTTCGGCTAAGATCGTGCTAGCACAGCCTGCTTCTTCTAAACAACCCTCTAACTTATCAATGTAAATGCTGAATAGGGTAGGGAAGAGGGGGAAACCTTGTTTAACTCGGATATTACACTTAATATCTTTTGACCACCCCTCATTGCTTTTAAACTTGGCAATTACATTCTCGTAGAGCCTTGTCACAATAGCTCTTAGCTCGAAAGGAACCTTAAGCTCTTCTAACCTATTCCAAAGGTTATTTCTAGGTACCGTATCGAAAGCCTTTCTAAAGTCCACAAAGTAGCAAAATAGATCGTATTTGTCATTGCGGCACTCCTCCATAATGATCCTAAGCGTAATAAGGTGGTCCATTGTTGAGTGATGCCTTCTAAAACCTGCTTGACCTTTAGCCTTCTTACCTTCACTTTCAAGCCAAATGCTGATCTTCTTTTCCAAAATAATACCATATAAATTGGCTAAGAGGGGGCTAATCATAATAGTCCGATAATTTGAGGGGTTATTTGTATCCCCGCTTTTAAAAATAGGGATAATGAGGCTCTGAGTCCAAGGCTTAGGGAACCCTTGCTTGACTGCTTGATTAAAAATCTTGTGGATGTGAGGGATGAGGACAGGACCTCCAATTTTTAAGATTTCTTCCTGGTAACCTTCAATGTCCTTATCTTTTCCATTTTCTAGACGCTTAACCCCAAAATCTATGTCTTCTAAAGAGAAAACTTCTTTCGTTGTGAGAAGGGTTTCAAAGTTGTCTAAGACATTCGGGGAGTCATAAAGCTTTTGAAGATAGGAATTCCAGTCGTGCAAAGAAATTTTATTATTGTCTTTAGTTTTTCTAGTTAGAATCTACCTCGAGAATTTCTTAGGAGCCGTCTTAGAGAGGTGTAAGAGATTGTCTTGCCTTTTGTGAATATACTGCATTTTTTTTCTTTTAGTAAGGGCTTTGTATATTTTTATCTTGTTAATTTTAAGAGAATCATCAAGATCTTCCCTAATCTCTCTTCTCGCATTTTTACAATCAGTATCATACCAAGGGTTGGTTTTTTTATTCTGTTTATTACTCGAAACTTCAATTGAGAACTTGTTAATGGAATAAGAGAGGGTTTTAGTAAAATTATAATATAGGTCTTCTATGTTGTCTATACTTGATAAAGGAAGCAAATTAATTTTTAACTCATTTATAAAAAGATCCTTTTTATTTTTATCAAAGATCAAGTTCTTTTGGTTATAGTGATTATCCTCTATGGGATCACTATGGATGTCATAGTTGAGAGTTACCATTAAAGGTTTATGATCCGAATTAGGCTCATGGTCATTTATTATGGTCAAATTTATTATATCGTTGTATAAAGAAATATCAGAAATAACATAATCTACTACGCTGCTACCAAGCCCATGGATACAGGTCATCTGGCTAGAACTGGACCACTTTGTTAGACCATTGCAAACTATGAGATCTTGAGAGCTACAGAGCTTGATTAGCTCCAACCCAAACAAATTTTGCCCTAAATCGTCAGAGCTTCTCCTATACCTGCTAGCTAGAGTAAGGTCTTCGTCTAACCAGAGAGGATTAGGGTTATAGTAATTGCTTAGGAGAGTAGCTTGGTTGTTTGAAGTTCTAGCATTAAAATCGCCCATTAAGAGGATATTACCTTCATTCCTAAGGCTAGAAATATCATTTTCTAGCCCACTGTAAGGACAATTTTTATCCAAATTGTTCTTCTTATAGAAGTTAGAATTAATAGGGGCAAAATAACATATTGCTATGTAGGTTTTTCTATCGCTAAGGTCAGTAATTTCTATCCACATATACTGGTTGTAAGGGTCTTTTTTATAAAGCCTAGCATGGGGGGAGATGCTATTCTTAATATAACAAGCTATACCCCCAATGCCTCTGCGAGAGGATCGCTTGTTCCAGGTTGACCAAAGCACAAAGCCATCTATGTTAGGGACCCTAGATTCTTCATGCTCCCAAGTTTCAACTAACAAAATAATATCAACTTCATTAGAGATCCAGGTTAGCTTGGGGCCTTTGTTCCATGGAAAGCCCCGACAGTTCCAAGAAAGAATCCAGAGCATGTTGAATTGCTATTTATTACTATCTTTTGGGTTTCTATCTCGAATAACAGCTTTTCTATTTCTGATTATTGCCCATTTTCCTTCCTTCCTAGCTTCTTTTACCTTTTGAACATATGTTATATAAATGTGTTATTAACTTATTGATATAAAATTCTAAACATTTTAATGAAAAATAAAAATAATACTTCCAATCCTTTAAAATTATTCTATTTAATGTGTATTATTAATTACAATCATAGGGAAAGATTAAGAAATTCCTTTTGTTAAGGCTTGAGAGACTCTAGAGACGTGAGTTTTACTTGGTTTACTTGACATAGAGCTGACAGACATTTTGTTTTTCAAAAGTGAAGTGTTGTAAAGTGCAACTGAGAGACATCCAATTTCTAAAAACTGTAATAAAAATTTATTTCACATCCAAAATAAAATGTGGTGTCATGGATTTACTTTCTGACATCTAATCTAATCCAAACAGATGGCATTTAATCCAAACAGGTGGAAACATGTTCCTTTGGTTGCAGCTATTAGAGTCTCTACGTTTCCATATTTTAGCGAAGAGGTGGCCCAACCAAGGTTCTTTGTTCAATTCCAGATGGCTTATCATTGGAGCATGGTCACCCCTCTAACATAGCCAAGTTATTCATTACCCTGCAAAAGTTAGGCCCACCGTTGGAGGACCTCCTGATTGGCAATACTGTTGATGAAAAATGATCATCCCTTCCGCCCACCACCTGCATCGTGACAGACTGCACCATGTCTTGTACAGAGCAAGTGGCAAGGAATAAGATAGCGTCAAGGGATAGTTGAATCCCAATGCCGAAATATACTTGTTGCGTAAATAAAAGATGAATATTGTGGTAATTAATTCAATATAGTTCAAGCAACTACAGCCATTGTCTGGTACCTGTTAGTGTTCGTTGACTGTTGCAATCACTGTTCAACGCAAATAGAGACAAAATTGTACTAAAAATAATGATATAAATACATAAATCCGGTGAGTGTGGATCGAACAAATGATGTTCAATTTTTCAGTCGGACGCTATCGCAACTGAGATATCCCCTCCTCTGAAAAATCTATGACAGTTAAATTTCCAGCTGAATCTAGTTGTTAAGTAAATTAAAAGCCCAATTCTGAGTATTGTGTGCTAATTGATTCATAGTTCAACCAAGTTACTGCTGCCATTGTCTGGTACCTGTCACCATGGGTGAGAGCAGCTGGAGACAGAGTGGCTACTGAAGGGGTGAGACAGCCGCGGATGGGGTGAGAATAGCCAAAGACCCAGAGACGGAGCTATGACCATGATTGCAAGGTTGCGCTGGCAGTTTTTTTTAAAACATGTGGTAGCTTGTCATTCGCCAGAGGGACGACTAGCTGAATAGTGTTTTTCAACAGAACTTCAGAGAATAACGTCTATCGACGTAATTATTTTAATATGTGTTTAGTATTTTTTTTCACTATGTGAAATATATATAAGATTTACAAAATATGGTAGAAAAGATTAGTAACTAGACTAATACAAGAGATAAGATATAGCTAGACCCAAACGAGAGGCTATAGTTGCTTAAAGGCCAAAACAAACCTAAAAGGCCATGAAAAAGAAAATGGATAGGATCGGACCAAAAAGAGACATGGACACCAACCAAAAATGATAAGAGGAAAGGTTCACGAATGGAATATCTAAAACCTATATTCATTGTCTAGATACTCGTCCATCCACTTTTGACTGAATATGAAACCTTCCTTCACACTTAATGCCTTTTTTTATAGAGCATCCTCCAAATCTAGTTTTTTTTTAACTACCTTAAACACTTACCAAGCTACTTTCATATTGGCGGTCTCATTAAAAAGACTTACATTAAATTTTACTTACCTCCCCTTATTCACATAATTCATCATGCACTCCTTAGGGTTTTTTATATTGCCCATCTTCAGAGGAGATTTAAGTTTCATTTTGGAGAATTGAATTTTACTACCCCTCTTCACTTAAAAGATTTAGGTTTCATTCTAGAGAATTGAGGAAGTGGGAGGAGTCTCCTTCTTGAGAATCTGTGATAAATCTCTTAATAGATTACAGTAACTAAGGGCTTGCACTGGCCCGCACAGGTGTGGCTCATTGGCGGCTCAGTTGTTATGAAGTCACTTGTTGTAAATTGTAGGTCACGAGATCAAATCCCACCTGGCTTTACTTGTGTCCCATGCTTGCGGGGTGTGTGGGGCACCTAGGGGTATAGTGGTAGTGAGAATGGATCCCTGGACCCCGTCTCATGCAAGTACCAGTCCAGCTCCAGTTGTTGATTCCCCTAGTTACAAAAAAACAAAAAAAATAAAACTAAGGGCATGCACTGCATTGGATGGGTGTAAATTCAAAGTGGCAAATTATACGTCAAAGATGAGGAATTTGGTTCTTGAAATCATTTTTAGTGTTACACTTGTTGTATTGCTTCTTCCAGGTGCATTACAGGGGTATTACCATTTACCAGGCTTGTCACCAAGAGGGTTTTGAGCAAGTCAATGTTCCCTGCTTCTTACTCCATTGAAACATAAATTGTGATTCGAATTGTTCCATAAAAATATGTCTCATACTATAGATCCAAGTTGGCATTTTTTTGTAGAGGCATGTGTTATTTATTGGACATTTTAATTTATTGAGCATGCATTTTTGGAAAACATATGCCTCTTGCCATATTTCTAAGTATTTCATGTCATAGATACTAAACAAGGACTAGAAAGCAGTTGAGAGAAATTCCTGAGCCTTCAGATTTTTGTCTAATCACCATATTTTTCTTAGATGTTAGCTTACCTTGGGTTTTGGTGTAGCGACAATTGATGACATGGATTTGCTATATCTTTTTTTTGGAACTTAGTCGTCTATTGTATGTGATTTTGCAAGTAATAACTCCAGAGTACATGTGGGCAAATCACCTTTACTAAACCCTAAAATCTTATGGATTTTTTATCCCTAAACAATTACTTTGACCTTTTATTACTTGTCTATTATAGAAACTTGGACCTTTTATTTTTAATTCACACAACTTCTTACACTCTTACTTCGATTTTGCGATCATACAAGAATCTCATCGGTTGTCTTGAGTAGCCCAACAACTTAGATTTATTGTTTGTATTATAGATAGTCTAAAAATGCTTCCATGACTTTCAATCCCTAATTACACTCAATGTTAACACATACATAATTAACATTTGTAGAATCAGACAAATATCAGTCATACCTTGGATGCACTTGCTTCATCTTTAGTTAGGGCAGAATCCTTTTAATCTTGACTTGAGATAATTAGTCACCATTTTGGTCCTTAAAATTCACCTCATTGGTTTTTTTCTTATATGAGTCTTAATGATTGCTCATCATACAATGAACACAAAATCTCATCCACCAGCTATATTACAACCAACAACAATAAGCGTTTCTTGAAGTCATTATTTCCAATCATATCCAAATCTAGGAAAGGGCATTGGTAGAATTTATGGGTGCTCTAAGGAATGCCTAAACACTCATCGATTAAATTCATAAAAGGTAAGCATGCAACATCATCATACTTCAAGCCTTTAACTTGTCGACTAGCTTGTCATCTTACTGCTCATGTAAATCTGTTCATCTTCAAATTTTTCATAAACACACTCCCCCTTTCATACTGAGATTGATCTTCCATCAAGAATGTATTGCTTGTGTCATAGTAAATTTGATCTTTGTCAAGTCAAACCGTTATTTCTTGTAGCTTTTAATATGGCTCATCATATCCAAATCATCATATACTCAGATTTAAACTTCAATGATGCTGGTCAATTTTCTTAGTTTATTAAAGGTCTGATATATGAGTTTGTTGTTCATATTTGATAGCTACTACAACCATTCAATCTTCAACTTCATGCCTTCCTTTGATGCTTGATATTCATATTTCCTGCTCCCCCTATCATTATGTTGTTGATCAAGATGGTCACCAACATCTGATGTAGATGTAACACTGCCATATCATCGAAAATATGTATGCATCATTATTTTACATGATTCGAAGTCTGATTTTGGACCACAGGAAAAATAAAAGATAAGCCTTCATACCAATTGTTAATGTATTGCAATCTGATCCTAGGACTTGTTACCTCTTGGAGAGCCATTCTCTACTAATTGAGTCCATTCTCTAATGATGAACTCATGGCATACTCAAAGTATTTAGAAGACTTCAAGTATGGCTTTCCATATGGCAGCCATCATCTTCTTTTGTGTATTGATCCTCATTTGGATTTAACAAGACATTTTTCTTTAACCATACTTTTTTTGTTCTTTCTTGCTTTCTTCGCTATGCTTAAGACTCTTCAGAATCTGTGCATAACTACTAGGCTTATCTTCAGACTTCTTCTCTGGGAGCTTGAAGTCTTCAGTGGTCTCTTCCTTATCATAGCCTAACCCAGTCTTGACGAGCGGTGATCTCTGATGACTAAGGATGTCATCTAGAGTTTAAGAACTCCAATTAAACTTCAAATATGTAGCAGCTATCTTGTTCATTTCCTCTTTTAGAGAAACGATCTCAAACTCTTTTTCTTTACACACCTTATTCTGTTATAGTAGTTGTGCTTTGGCCTCTTCCAATTGACTTTTAAGACTTGCACAGGTCTCATTGGTTTCTTTCAAGTTAGCCACTTCATTTTTCAATCGATCAAGTTCATCTTTCAAAGAACTAACTTCTGCATTGTTTTCTTCAATTTGACTCATGATGTTTTGTTGAGTTTGCTTAAATTTTTTTAATAGTCTTTGCTACATCTCATCCTTTTCCCTAGATTTCTTCAATTTATCGAGGACCTTTCTTTCAATCTTTGTGAGTGCTTCCTCTGGTACTTCATTCTTTGAACAACCTATTTGTTCATACATTGTGTCTAAGGATCTCCTTCCAGCTTGCAAGGCTTGTGACAAAGGTCAGCTCTGATACCAATTATTGGACACAATGGCTCACTGAGAGGGGGGGTGAAACATTGAGCTTATACTTAATCCAAATTTCAACTTCAATGGAAATCTCATATCTTCATTTAGACATTTACTTCATTATCATATTCATCAATAACCTATATCGTTAATCATTCATCAAGTTAAACACATCAATCACAATGCAAGAGACACAAGATATAATTTTGTGCTTCAATCGTGAGGTAATTCAGCACCAACTGATACATAGAGCATGGACTCCTTATCTAGGACCCAACCTAGTTTTCTTAGACCCAACCAAGAAGGGTCGAGGTTTCCAAACCCCAGATGCAGGACTAGCTTGCATTACAATACAATATACCATCAACATTCTCATCATCTGCTCATCATCTACTCATCAACATCTGTTAGGTCTGCTCATCATCTGTTCATCAACATTTGTTAGGTCTGCTCACCTTCTCTGCTCATCATTATGTTCACCAACCTCTGCTACTTATCGATGTTGTTTCTCATCACTGCTGCCAATCCACCTTTAGTCAATACTTCTTCTGTTGGTCACCAGAGCTCATTAATTTCTGCTGGTCATTTTATGCTTGTTGCTGCAACTCTATGTGACACTTCTGAAGACTGTCACAATAATCATCATCAAGGAAAGATATGATCATCATGGCTTATATAATCTCATTACTGTATACTTCACTATGTACTGTAAACAAGGCATTTCATTCTTCATCATCGATCCTAGCACTTCTCATCACTAATCATCACTATATTCACTTCATGTCATTCACTGACATTTACTGTATTCACTGCATTGTTGTATATGTCAAACCTCTGCTAAAGCAAACTTGCATTATTCACCAGAACGTTGTAAAATACTTCAATCTTATCAAATTTGACCTTTATTTACCAACCAAAGCTTAATCTCAGTAAGAGATAAATCAGAGTTGAGAGGAGCATTACCTTTTATTTTGTCATTCCACAGGCATGTCTTTCTGCCATTTCCTGGTATATGATAAAGATGTTGAGTAAAGAATTCGAGTCCTCTTCTACATAAATTCCAGGTAATTGAACCTTCAGGAGTATTTGTCATAAGTAGATTTCTTAGAGTTCCGCCTTTAAGATAATTTTTCCAGAAAATTTAACTGACTGGATGCTTTTTTAGTAGAGAATAGCTGCCATAGTAATTTGCCTCTGATAGCTAGATTAACCAATATCGGATCTCTAATTTGCAATCCACCTTCTAGTATAGGTCTTTTAACAATATCCCATTTAACCAAATGCAATCGGTTCTGATTTCCTTTTCCACCTCTCTAGAGGAAATCTCTAATCAGCTTGGATATCTGATCCATAATCGATTTTGAAGCCAGGAGAAGAGATGATTGGTAAATAGGAAGAGCTGAGAGAATTGACTTCATCAAAATAAGCTTCCTCGCCATCATGAGCCAATGACCACCCCACGAGGCAATCTTTTCTTTTATCTTGCTAATGATTTCCAGCCAAAGAGAAGGGCTGTTTTTCCTAGGGTTAATGGAAGTCCCAAATATTTAACATTGTCCCATGTAGCATATCCTTCAAAGCCTAAAATATGTGATATATTTGCAACCGTTGAATGTTCTACATTCCAACCATACATGATACTCTTACGATTGTTAATAAGATCCCCTGCAATAATACAAAAATGTTGCATATTTTCTGCAAAAACTCTTGCCGTCTTTAATGAAGCCCCTCCCAGAAGCAAAGTATCATCCGCAAAGAGAGCATGATTAATAGCTTCAACTCCACTTGCTGAATTGATGCTCGGAATAATCCCATCATTTTTTCCAGCAGTTAGCTTTCTACTCAAAGTATCAACCATTAGAATATACACAAACAATGAGAGTGAACAACCCTGTCGAAGACCCCTGGTTGCTTGAAAGAAGTTTGTTGGTCTGCCATTTACCAATAGCGCTATCCAAGCCTTACCAGTACAAGTTTTTATCAAATTTATAAAAGTAGGGCTAAATCCAAAAGAACGGAGAACTAAGTAAAGAAAGGATAACTTTACCCTGTGAAAGGCATTTGCCATATCGAGTTTAATTAGCATGCCCTTCTCCTTTCTTTGAAAGCTGTATTGCATGGCTTCCTGAACTTGGATCACACTGTCCAGAATATGTCCCCCTTTTACAAACCCGCCTTGAAGAGGTGATATCAACTTCCTAAGCAAATGTTTGAGCCTGTTAGCTAAAATTTTAGAGAAGATTTTATAAGATGCATTACAAAGTGAAACAAAAATAGACGAGGACAACCTCCTATCCTTAAGAAAAAAGAACTGGAAAAAGAATGCAGGGATGGTTGTGAGTGCTCGAGGTTCTTCTAGTCCACCGATTCCAACCTCAGCGTGGGACAGAGCCAAGGATCACTCCAAGACATGCAACATGCAACCGGAGGAACAACTCTTCAACAACACTTGTTCAACAATCTGTAGAACCAAACTGTTTGCCCAACAATTCCAACAGAGTCTGAGCAAAGGTTGGGCGAGAAGAGCCAAAAAACTTCACCAAATCTAAAAAAAATTAAAAATTCTTCTTAAAACGAAAAAAAACTCAACTATCTCAAACTTCTTTACTTTCTTATCCAACTTTATAAAACACTATTAAAAAACTTTAATTTAAAATCCCTTTACCTCACTTTTTAAATAAATATTTATATTTTCCCTTCACATTTTTCCTTCACAATTCCCTAAGTTCCTATACTTACCCCTACCCCTTACACCAAAAAAATATTAAAAGTAAAAATCTCTTAAAAGTCCCATTAAGCCTTCTCAAAGTGTCCCTCTTATCCCAAACCCCTTTACTTTTTTATCCACCTTTATAAAACACTATTAAAAAACTTTAATTTAAAAGGGTTTCCTTCACATTTCCCTAAGTTCCTATACTTACCCCCTACCCCTTACACAAAAAAAAATATTAAAAAGTAAAAATCTCTTAAAGTCCCATTGAGACTTCTCAAAGTGTCCCTCTTATCCCAAACCCCTTTACTTTCTTATCCACCTTTATAAAACACTATTAAAAAACTTTATTTTAAAATCCCTTTACCCTCATTCATATCCATGATAATATCCGTAATCTCTTGTCCAATTCCTCATATTTTTTATAATTTCCATGACCCTACTCCATATAACCCCTTTCAAGGAAAATATGTTTAAAATTTCGTTTCCCTAAGTCGCATGCATCCAGAAAAAGCGTAGCCCTTATGTATAAAAGGGAAAATGCACATACATAAAAAAAAAAATGCACATAAGAGGAGGGCCCTTTTAAAAGTTCTTGATTCCACAAATAAGGGGAAGAGTCTTTTTGTATTTTAAAAATATGAAAGTGGACTTAGATTTTTAATTCTTAAAATATGAAAGTGCCTACTCCACGTATGCTAAAAGGATATGGGATTCAATGTTTTTTAAGGAATTTTATATATGTCAAGGAGATCAAATTATCAAGTCTAAACAAAGAGATAATGTAGCACGATTTCGGATAATCGATTATTTATTTCAAAGACTCCTTTAACCAGCATATTGGAGAAACAAATGTTGAAGTGCAATAAGTGAGAGCATGTTAGTAGCAGTGTGACAGTAAGTGAAAGAAAGATCCATTAAGGTGGGTGCCTATGGAGAGATGCACAATAAATAGAAAAAGAACTTTTTGACAATAATTAAGTGTTACATTGCAAACAAAATCATAGAGAGAACATAGATGACAACAGACCGTCGGTAGGGGCGAATATATAGTAAAAATGCAGAAATGCAGGCCCTTCCACACAAAACAAGAATCGAACTTGGCTCTAATACTACTCTCACTCCAATAAAGAAATATAAATGCAACTAAGTGGTTCCAAGAAAGCGCATCTCCCATCCATATCACCAAGTGCTGGAATTTAATCTTTTAATATTAAACATAGTTTCTCTTACAATACGAATCATTTGTAAGCAAAGGTATTCATGCTTAATAAAAAGGTAATGAACTGTCCTAATAATAACATAGAACCAGAAAAAAACATTATTATCTTGACCGATCTACAAGGAACGTGGAATTGGTTCTCATTCTTCTCCATAATATATGACAATAATAAGCGTGGTTCGTTTTTCACCACAATATAGACACGAGCAAATTGCAAATAGTGGCAACGATCTACTCTTATCTATAAAGGGAAGAATGACTATGTTCCTTTTAACCAATACGATAGACTATTTGAACTATATATTATGTATATACTTCAGAGCAACCTTGCACTACAAGCCCAACTGAATATAAACATGTTCAACTCACTTGGATCCAAATTTATTGGCAACTTGCTTTCACTGCTTGAGTGGGAATATAATATAATAATCTCTCAGCAACCTCACCTTACCTCCCTTCATGAAGTGACCTTTCTATTTCCATATGTTGTAGTGCACACTCTCTAAAGCTATGGAATATTTATCTTTAGGGCATGCCTTGCTTAGATCTCAGAGTTACTTGTATACCTAGATGGTGCCTATTATGATTATGATTAACAACTAGGGCTCCTATCACTAACACTCCAAGTTAGTAAACCTTTGGGTTAAGATTATTTACCAAAAGTTTCCCGCTCTGAGGCCAATTGTAAATAACAAATGCAAGGTTGAGTTATAACCTACAGACATTGTTCTATCTCCTCATGTAAAATAAAAGAATAAAGAAAAGAGAGATGTTAATACCAGGATGCCTCTAATCGAGGGTTCCTTTCTACTCCCTGCTATTGAGATTGCAATGGGTATGGGTTGGGTTCCAACGTTGCTTGTTCCCATGGTAGGCTGTCATGTAAATAAGTGGATGTGTAGCGTAGGGTACCGAAAATCATATTTTCTACCCCCTACTAGTGATGGTTGTGTAAGGGCCTTGAGCTAAGTGCACCTTGCCGCATCACCTTCATGCCCATAGGAACCTAGCACTTTTGCCCAAGATGTTTGGCTTGGGCGCTCGACAGGGAAAGACACTTCGATTGGTGGACATAATGGCTTGACGAAGGGGACGCCTTTCCCAAACGACTGAAAAGCTAAGTTGAAGCAAGTGGGACACGTGGACCAACATAGGTGTGCACCCCCACTCGAAGCACACACTTAGCCAAATTGGTGCATGGAAATCTTAAGCAAAGTGGGAGTGTGGCACATCGGCAAGCGGTGTGGGTTAGGGCTTCGAGGGATCCACACACCCAAGTGGACAACATGGTGCGCTGAACATTGGGAGTTGGGGCGAGCTTGGACCAAGCTCCCACATGCTCCCCAAAAACTGCACCAAAGACTCACGATGGACGGTTGGACAACGATGACAATGAGGCAAGTGGAGACGACATTGGGTGCACAAACCATTTGGCAAGACCTTTGCAATAGATTGCACATGTGACAGGCATTAGTTGAGTATATCAATAGGTTAACAACGTAACACGTCAGCTAAGGGGTGCTCTGGCAGGTGCGCTAAGCAAGGGGTGTGACCCACACCCATGGGTCACACTTGCCCATACAATGGCTATATAAGTGTGAAGGAAAATGAAGGCAAGGCATGAAAGTCGGGACATACTAGTGATCTTTGGAGGGGCATTTGATATTCGACTAAGTAACCAAGACACAATTCGCTCAAGGAAGTTCGCTAACACAGTACATAGTGTGTGGGGGCTTGGCTTGGGGGATGTTTTGACAGCAGGAAGAATGAGGGTTTTTGTAGCACTCGATAGTGAAGTGAAACAAAATTGGTTGGGTGACTACAATAGTTGGCGAGAGATTGCAAGGAGATTTTCTAATTCTTGTAACTCCTTGATCATTGCGGTTTGTGCACGTCGAGTGGGAGGATCCCTACAGGTGCTCCATTCTTTATATTTGTTTTTTTTTGTTAAGAAATGTCCGTTACTCGGGGCCAGTGCATTTCCACCATTGGCTGAGAGGTTGCAGCCCAAGGGCATCTAAGTCGTCAAAATAACCCCGGTATCGCACCCAACCTGGGCCACACCAACCCTTAACATGGCTGGATTTTTGTGTGTCTCCTCCCAACTAGCCCACCCTAAGGGGTTTGAACCTGGGTCTCCTTGTTGACGACACCCACTCCTTAACCGAATGAGCTAGCGAGATTTGACAAAAGGGTAGGAAGGCTTGGCCCTAGTTAGCCTTCCTCGTGGAGAGCCACACGCTCGCTCAGGTTCAAGCACAAGACCTATCCATAATTACGAGTACAACCTTACCACTCCGCCGCCTCTGGCACCTCCACCGACCTTACTTCTTTATATTTGTTGTAACTCATATTTTTGTTATATTACATTTAAAAACATGACAAGACTGGTTGGTGTTGTCGCTCACCTAAATGGCATTGTTTACTTGTTAGTTGTGCTTTTACTATAAAATGTGGGATGTTAAGACACTTGATAAAATTGACTAAGTGTTAAAGTAGAAAGTGAGCTAAGTGGTTTTTGCATAGGTGTAATCTTCTAGGTTAGTAGGCAAGCTAGTCTCACCCTTAGTGAAATCCCGGGCAGTGTTGCACACTCTTATCCAACCTCGGTGAAGAGGGTGTTGGTCTAAGTGGATGTGACAAGTCGGGTTATAAAAGAAGGGAGTAAATAGAGGGTTGTTCACTACGAGGATTTGGTTCACGAAGATAAGATTAAAAATCCTTTTCCCCGAAAGAAGAACATTGTTACCTACAAGATTTATCAAATGATAGTAGTTTTGGGGGCTCTGCTCCTCTTCAATGAACATAAAAACATGAATATGTATGTGGATGATATAATAAATGTTTTACTTCTTTTCCTCATAATCGTTTCAGTTCCTCTGCTACTGATGACTTATATGCTTTTTTCTACTGCTAACGGTGCTGGAACTAGGTCAACCACAACTAAGGAATTGATTGGTTAAACCTGGTCCTATTGCCTATTTCTGTATGATTTTGTTCTAGTCTCCATTCTAATCATATGGTGCAAGCTTCATCCCATGCCACACCACTTATTAATTCAATCATTGTGCATTCAAATTCCAAATTTTAATTGGGGTGCCTCATTTGAACGTTGCATATAGCAAATGCAACTCATGTTGATATTTTTGTTATTATTTTAAAATAAAACAAGTAGGGAATGAAAGGTATGTGTGAGGTTCCAAACATCTCTATAGTGAACATTTAACTTTTCATATCGATCACTAAATTCCAAATCTGGATATCGATATGGGACTAGATCATTAATGACCTATGTTGTTGGGTTAACTACTAAAACAACTAGCTCTATTACTGGTATTGATGGTACCAATGCATTGGTGTTTCTCTTGTTAGTTGTATCACTCTATGACTTGAATCCTTGTGGAGTTGTACAAATTCCTAGTGAAGTCACCTTGTGGAATGAAGCAGAGACTAGATGCATATGAAGACGCGTTTGAGGAGATTAAATGGAATTCACAGAAAAAATAGATAGTTGAACAATAATACAGAATTCGAACTGAAGAGGATCCTTCGGGATTCAACCATTAATCCATAACCACCCGGAGAGATATGGTAGTGGGATTGGGTCTTTGTTTTATAATTGTTCGCACATATCCGCATACTTTAAAATATTACTAGCATACCCCCTAAGAGGGGAAATGAAACACCGAGGAAGACTTTGCTATGTTGAAAAATGAGAGAAAATTGTGTATGTAGATAATATAATTTTATGTGTTGAAAGCAAGTCTAGCGAATTTATGGTAGGCAGAGTAGTCAATGAAATTGAAAAGAAAAAGTTGGAGCAGGTACTAATAAGCAATAAATAGAAACCCATGTAATTGATAACACATAAAATGAAATGTATATTGATTTGTCATACAATATATACATATTTGAGTAAAACAATAAAGGGCTAGGTAGTGATCAAGTTTGAATCTAATTATATTGCAATCAACAATCGTATATTCATTTGGTAAGGGGGTGTAGGTATTGAGGGTTGCAATTTTAAATGTGAGAGGGACCATTAATGAAGGTGTGCCTCTTCCTTTTTTCGAAGTGAGACATATGAAGTGTCTTTCATATTTGCATAGCATTCGAAGGAGAATGATGGTGCAATTCAGATTCCTTGTAATGTTGTAGTGTGACATTGCCTTGAAGGTCAATCCTTGACATACAATGTTGCTAATGTCAATGGTTGACCTTGTTAATGTCAATCCTTGGGATTTTTGGATATTCAATGTATATTCCATCTTGAGGGGGATTAGTTTCTTGTTACTTCAATTGAAGGTTGGAATTGGTATGTGCTTTGGTTGATATTGGTCCCATGGATGCCCAATGTAATTATCAAATGCCACGACAACATAGCCTAGTAACATAGGAGGGATAGATCCAGGTGTGTATATAATTTTAATGACAATTCTGAATGCACCATTTACTAATCTTGATTCGACCCATAAATTACAAGATAACATTAATCTCTTCCCTACAAATAAATATTTATTTTTCACAAACGTGCTGGACCTGCGAAATTGGGATAACACGAGCAATGATAATTTCTTCAATTTGAGTATGGATAATACAATGGGTTGGTCATTGGGGTCCATTTTATTCCATTTGGAGAATCGATGACCATTAGTTTATTTATGACAATGATTGCAAATGTGTCCATTAAGAGATGGATGAGTAACAATGCCATGTTTGATTTCATACAAGTAGTACATGTATGCATAATAGAGAAGGCATTAATCCGTTTGCGAAAAGAATGGGTAGCATGTGGATGGCCATGATGTGGAAGAGCACTTGTTGGAAAATGCATAAGAGGTTATTGTTTATTATGCATTGTTGTCTCTCAAAGTCTCTTTACTCCATCTTTCTTTTCATCATATCTTCTCTTGCATTGTTCATTTTGTTGGACCCTAGATGTAGATAGTATTGTAGCAATTGGGTCAACATTTTTTTATAACAATTTATTTTTTATATTTATCTCTTCTTCTCTTGTTTATTTATGTGGCTTGGATTGTATGTCGATGACTTGTTGTATTGGTTCTTCCTATGAACTTCACACTATGAAGACAATATATTTTATAGACTTGTTGGAATGCATTGTTGAAATATAGCAGGCATTTGTAGTGATTTTGAGACTCCATCAAATGTGGCAAATGTCAGTATTGTATGGAGAAAGAGGGCATGCTCTTTAGGATGAAAACCATTGTCCATGATTTCTATTGAGGGCATGCTCTTTAGGATGAAAATCATTGACCATGATTTCTATGCAATATTTCAATTTTCCTGTAAGGAAACAAGTGAACGATTTGTAAATATATCTTATTTAATTTTCTATTAGATATATTTTGTTTGGTAACATTTAATTTGACACATATAGGAGTAATATTTCAAAAATATGAAAGTTTAATTTTATGGTATGTTGGATATGGATGTGTAGGTTGTGAAAAAAAACTAACTTTATAATATTCACATTTTATTTAATATGTAGTTGTACAAATTAGACCAATACAACTTCTTGCTGGCCAGAAAACACATCATCACATTAATTCACTATTTAGGAAACATCTCTGGGATATGCATGCTTTGTTTTGGTTTTTTTCATGCAATCTATTTTATCAACATGCAATTACAATCTTTTTACCTGTTTCTAATTGGAAAATGTTTCTTCATGAATTACCTTTTTTTTTAAAGCTCCACAAACAAAATGAAAGATATTAATAAAAATATTATGGTAAATTCTATTAGGTAATAATTGATCATTTTAAAGTTGCAAAATATTTAAAAACATTGATTTTTTTTTAACAAAAACGGATTATATATATATATAGAAATTTCCAACACTGAAGAAGCAAATGTCCTCTCAGCCTATTACAATCAACAAAATGAGTCATCTACAAAACGAACAAAGAACAAGCAGTCTTCTGAAAGAAAAAAGAGAAGCTCCAAGAAATCCAATCTTTAAGGGATTGGCTAGTATTCACTAGCTTCGCCATTGAGACTAAGATGACCTTGCGCCAGCAAACAAGCATCATTAGCCAATTGATCTACCCTTCTATTTAAATCCCGCAAGATATGAAAGGATTCCACCTTTGCGAACTCTTTTATTGAAATTCAAATTTTCTTCAGAATTTTATTCAAAACTAAGTTATTAAAATGCCCTTATGAATTAATCAATTTAATCAACAATTCAGAATCTCCATAAATTTGAATTGACTAGAACCCGGCCGCCTTTGCAATTTGACATGCCTTGAGAAGACTATAACATTTTGCCTGATTGTTGGACATGAATACAAGCCCCCAACTGAAACTAGATTCAATTTGCTGATCAGGAGAGATTAACAACCCCCAGCCCCGGATGTGCCAATATTTCCTTTAGACACTCCGTAAAAAAGAATACTAGCAAGAGAAGATTTTTTCCAACTATCAACAAATTCTGCCTATGAGCATCGAATTTTCCACAAAGGGGAGCAACTCGGTTTGAGAGAAAGTGATTTGTTATTGCCCATATTTCATTTCCCAAGCCACTATTGACTTTTCCTGGCAACGTTAACAAAGATGGAGAATTGCCAATCGATTTTGCAATAAGAAATTTAATTTTGGTTGCAACTTAAACTAGAGTCGATTGCTTATTACTTAACATCCCATCATTCCTAACTAGCCACAACTTCCACCAGGTATACTTCGGAATTAACTGCCATACTTTTTTCCAATCCACGAATTTTATAGTAGCATCTATTTTCCATTCATGCTAGGGAATTCCCTCTTGCCAGGTGGAAAAAAATTCAACTACAGAGATTTGGGTAGGAGCATAAATTGAAAGGCCGCTGAGGACCAGCACCCACACTTTCCTGGAAAATTCAAAATCAATAAACAAATGGTTAGAAGTATCGCTGACTGCTTGACAGAGGCAGCAACGATATGGCCCATGAAACCCAAGAGAGCTTAAATTCTCACCTGTCCACACCCTTCTGTGCATTAATAACCAATTGAAAAAATTTACTTTGGGGAGGCAAAGTGGAGACAACACCAATTTCGATGTCGCTGGAGACAGATTGGAAGCCGAGGGGATTTGCAATGAAGAGAATCCACATGCTGCTAAATAAAAACCAGAGAAGCCCCACCCCCATTCATCTCTAAGATAGCGTTTTACAGGAGCCAAACCAGATAAGAATGAAAATAATAATTTTTGTTGTTGAGAGAGGTGTTCTGTAATTCCAGGAAGGCTCCATCCGTCCCAATTCCCATTCCTATCCCATTTACAAATATCTGCTAGACGGAGAAGGCATTTATTGATTAGCCATTTCTTGATCTCACTCAACAAATTTATAGAAGATAGAGGCGGATTTCCAAGTATTTTATCATCCCATAGAAAAATCTTTTTTCCCATTGCCAGGGATTCGATATAGATGTTGTTGGAAATTATCAATTCCTCTTTTGTAGAGATTCCAAATTGATGTGCCTGAGGGGATGGAAGAATTTTTTATATTTGTCAGAGATTTTCCCTGAGGTATTTTTTCCTAAAAATCTTACTGACAGGATGGTTTTTATCTGCATATAACTGCCAGATAAGCTTTCCTCCCATTGCCAAGTTTACCAATTCAGGGTCCCGGATTTGTAGACCACCCTCTAAGAAAGGTCTTTTGAGCGTTTCCCAACTGACCAAGTGCACCTTCTTATGGTTACCTTTGCCACCCTCCCAGAGAAAATATTGGAGGAGTTTAGAAATTTGAGCCATAATGGATTTAGGGGCAAGGAGCAGAGAAAACTGAAAGATGGGGAGGGGAGAGAGGACGGACTTAATCAGAATCAATTTACCAGCCTTGGTAAGCCACTGGCCGCCCTAGGAAACTAATATAGATTTCAATTTACCAAGCGCTTCTAGCCATAGCGAAGGAGGGCTAGGACCCAGGGTCAAGGGAAGGCCCAAATAGTTGATCTTGTCCCAATTAGAAAAACCGGGAAATCCCAATGATTGAGAAATCCTAAGAAGAGATAAGTGATCAATATTCCAACCATAGACTGCACTCTTACTTTTGTTAATCAGACCTCCTGAAGACAAGCAGAAATTTTGAAGAATTACATTGAAATCCCAAGCTATATTAAGAGATTCCCCTCCCAAAAAGAGAGAATCATCAACAAAAAGAGCGTGATTTAAAGAATCAATGCCACTAGCGATCTTAATACTAGGGAGGTAGCCAGCATCCATTACAGCTGAAATTTTTCGACTGAGAGCTTCTGCCATCAAAATGTAAAGAAAAGGAGACAAGGGCCACCCTTGACGAAGTTCCCTAGTGGCTTGAAAGAATTATGCTGGTCTTCCATTAACCAGAGGTGCAATCCATGGCCGTTCAGTACATGCTTTTATCAGTCAGACAAACTCTGCGCTGAAGCCAAAAGAGGTTAGAACCTGATAGAGGAAGGATAGCTTGACCCGATCAAAAGCATTTTTCATATCAAGCTTGACGAGCATGCCTTTTTCTTTCCTTTGAAAGATAGAATGAAGGGCTTCCTGGACTTGGATCACATTATCAATCAAATGCCTTCCTTTAACGAACCCCCCTTGAAGAGGAGAAATTAAATATCCTAGCAGAGGTTTCAGTCTATTGGCTAAGAGTTTGGCCATAATTTTATATGTAGCGTTACAAAGGGAGATAGGTCGGAATCTATCAAAAGAAGCTGGGTTGACTTCCTTTGGAATCAAGGCCAGAAAGGTAGAATTTGTGTTTCCTCCCACTTTAGCTTTCTTGAGAAAGGCTGAAATCATTCGAAGAATATCGGATTTAATAATGTACTAGCAAGCTCTATAGAAGTGGATGGAAAACCCGTCGGGCCCTGGGGATTTGTCCGGATCCATACTCCAAATCACATGTACAACTTCTTGTTCAGAGAATGATTTCACAAGTTCAACATTATCCTCATGACCTACCAAATTAGGAATGTTGAAAAGAAAATTAGCATTCATGTTTCCATTGGAATTATGATCCTCTTGAAATAAATGGTGAAAATGTGAATTGGTAGCTTGATTTAATAGCGATTGGCTTTTGATAGTGTCTCCATCACTATTACAAATTTCAGCTATATGATTTCGAGAGATCCTGGACCTGCATTGCCGGTGAAAAAAAGCAGAGTTTTTGTCTCCAACGAGTAACCATATGCTTCAAGATTTGAGCCGTAGATGCCCTTCCTCCTATCAAAATGAAAGGAAAGAGAAAGCTTGTGTTGTCTGCTCAGCAACCAATTATGGCTTGAAAATCACGCAGTCTTCCATGTTGATTTGAATCTCAGCTAGAGCTTGGACTGACGCTTCCCTACAAGTCGTTGGGTAAGAAGATGGGGTTTTTATCCACTTCTTCAGAGCGATTTTGGTGAGTTTTAAATTGTGTTCCCAAACAAAGCTGGGAGAGCCTGCAATATATTGAGACCATACTTGAGTTACAATATCCCAAAAACCCTCCCTTTCGATCCAAATTGGACTGAACTGAAACGGGATGGGTCCTAGATTTTCTTCCTTTTCCACCTGAAGAGAAATAGGGTGATGGTCAGAGGTAATTTTTGGCAGGATTTTTGAAGAAATAATATTGCCATCCATCAACAGGCTTTGGACTAGGAACTTGTCCAGTCTAGCAGAGATTCTGGAGATCCCCATTCTATTGTTGGTCCAGGTAAACCGCCCCTTCTTGGGCTTGATGTCAAGGAGATCATTAGCTTGAATTAAGGAATCCGCAACAACCTGTAAAGGATCCTTGCCCCTGTTAGCTCCACATTTTTCCTTCGAATCAAGAAATATATTAAGATCACCAGCAGCAATAATATTTATGGGAGAGTGAAAATCCAAATAATCAGAGAGGGTATTCCAACAGATTTCTTTTTCTAGAAGATTTACTGGCACGTAGAGATCATGAAGAGAGAAATGAGTATTTTACTGCATACATGCTGTAATTCAGTGAAAATCCAGTGCTGGGTTGCAAACAAGTATATAAGGAGAAATTTGTCTTCTGACCATAAAGTTGCTAAGCCCCCAGAAGTGCTTCAGGCACTAACAGCCTTACCTGCATTCTTATTCCACTTTGACTTGCTGATAGATAAAAGGGCTTCCTCTTCTATCTTAGTTTCTTGGAGCAGTAGGATGTCAGAAGGTTCCATTTTAAGAAGATCTTTGACTGCTTCAGCCTTCAATAGATTCCCCAAGCCCTTACAATTCCAAGAAGTGAGTTGCATTATTTACCTTAGGAAGAGGGAGTAGCACCACCTTTAGGGGGTCTATTCTGCTTCTTCCAAAAGACAGTTTGATGGCTTCCTGACTACCCTACATCTTAAGCCTCTCAACTTCTTCTTCTCTGATATCTTTACGAGACTTTCTTCCAGTCCTTTTTTGAGAAATGCTCATCTTCCTTTGAAGAGTCAGAAGACTCCACTGGTTTTTTCTTGAGAGCTTCTGCATAGGAGGGGGAAGAAGTGGTTTTGATGGGAGAAAGAACATGCTTGGAGGTGTCTTCATTAAGCGGTTCTTAACACTCTAGAATAGTAACCGGAGGCCCTCTATTTGCTTCTAGCTCTTCATCTTGGACTTCAGATTGTTGAACCTCACCTTCCTCGAGAATTAGGGAGTTATGTTCATCCGCAGTACTTAACACTACAAAGGGATTTATAGAGACTATAGCATTTCCTTCGGCCTGATTTTTTGGAGATTTAATCACCATTGGAGGAGGTCTATTTCCAGCATGTCCACCTTTTCCCTTCACCTGTTTAGAAGTATCGGCTTTTTGAACTTGGGACCATTGATTTGTCTTTTCTTTTTCAGGTTATTCTACTGTTTTTTTTTTTGCATTTGCGAGCAAAATGGCCATATTCATGGCAGGAACGACACTTGAAGGGAAGCTGCTCATAATCAAGCTCCTGAAAATGAGACCAATTAGCAACATTGAGCTTGATTTCCTCAGGAATCCCAATCTCCAGGTCAACCTCTACACAAATGCAAGCACATGAGTATTGGTCTTTCATTTCTGCTAGTCAATGTATTTTCTGAGCTTATTCCCGATAGCTTCTAACGGTTCTGAATTCCAACAGTGAAGTGGAAGATGGGGGAGCCTGACCCAGATAGGGACAACGGATGGGACATCCTATGTAGGGTCAAAATTAGGGGTCCACATATTTAGGTAGAGCCCTTGGGGGCCCATAAAATAAGGCCCATTCTGGAAAATTAGATCACGATCAACATATGATTCAAACACAAAAACAAAGTAACCTATGCCCACAAAATGATTACGGATTCCATCAAAGACCAGGGGTCTCCAATTTCGTTGGACCTAACTTTCTATGGCCTTCAAGGATGGCCACAACCTTGTAAATTGACCAATTAAACCCCGTTCTGCTTGGTTCAGGGTGTTTAAACAAGGTCGTTCAACTGGGAGGTCTACAAAAGGGATTTTTGATTTCTTTACAAAGGTCTGGGCTAAAGGATTTCCCTTCCTCTTCCCACATGAAGTGATAAGATGCGTGAATACATCAATTTCAGGAGGGAGAGGGGAGATACCCCTTCTAGAGGCCATTGGGAACAATTAGACTATCCCTCTGTGAAAGAAACCATAGCAGAAGCCTCTAAACCAAGCCTAAGAGAATTAAAACTGGTTCAACAGAATATATATACTAGAGGATCAATTTGGCAAAAGGTGATTCCAGCTCCAATGAGACCAAGAGTCTTTTTAGACAGAGCGAACGATCATTCATGCAGGCACCAAATCGCAACAGAAGAAGAGCCGAGGAACGAGGAAGCTAAGAAAATCTTCTTGGAGCGAATATTCAAAATTTATGTGAACTCTTCATGAGTCTGCAGAAGACCACCTGCAAAGAGCAGCGATCCAAATATCCAAAAAAACACTCATGCAAATGAAACAGGAACGCAACAAAAAACATTGAAATTTTAACTATGCTGAAATTCAACTTAAAAAAAACAATCTAAACAAGGATACGTTTAATAAAAGACTTTTTTCTTGGCAAACAAGGTACAGATAACTTTGAGCAATGATACTTATTGTGGTATAATAAAATGCTTTTGTTTCGCAAAAAAGGCAGGGATAGCTTCAAAATTGTTGCTTGAAATGTAATAGAATGGTCATTGTCGAAGTTGCTACATGATGTTTAGACTCATGTCATTAAAATTTTGTGTTATTTAGGCTACTTAGATCAAGTTATTCAATTATTAGATAGGAAAGTGCCATGTCATCCCCCTAATGCCAAAATCTATAATCTATTTATGAAAGACCTTCGTAATGCAAGCCACCTTGACATTGCTAAGCAAGGGAAAGTATATGATAACATGCATGAGAATGGGTGTTTACCCATCTCTAATACCCATATTTGCTTGTTACATGGTTATCATGTGAAGAAGTGGTTGATGCATTTGACCAAATTGTAAAGTTGTTCTTCAACTAACATAGTCATCATCTATCAATGTCAAAGTCATCCTTTATGTTTGTTCATAGTCATCGTCTAAATTAGATTTATATTTACACTTATATTTTGTCCAATCATTAAAAAAAAAACATAAAAACTATTTAATAAAAGAACCTCTTAATAAAATTAATTATGATAATTTTAAATTTTTTTACTAAGATATATCCAAAATTTATATCATAGATCATACACATATAAATATAAATTAATATTATTATCAACTGAATATTATTTTTATACTTACGAAGACAATTTATCGGTTCTCATTCTTTTACTTCTTCGAGGCATTAAAAAAACAAATACAATGTATTAAAAAAAATGAAAAAAAAAACTCAATAGAGTACTTCACATGTAAAATAGACACTTTCAACATTCACTATGTTCTATTTGAATGCTTTAATGGCCTCTCCTAGTTTTGTAAGGTTGTGGTTACAATTTGTGGGGTCTAGAGGATTTATGTCTATTATTGGCTTGCTAATTATCTTTCCATTAAATCTAGCGATTATTATAAATTTCTAACAATCTATCTTCTTGAATTTTATAGAAGCCCTTAAACCAACATCTTAGATGATTAATCAAATGTTGATAATTATTTTAATGAGATTTTTATTGAAATTGTTTGTAAAGAAATGCTTAAAGCTACCATCCTAATAAACCCGTCATGTAAAATTGGCATTATAAATTTCTAACAATCTTATTGAATTTTATAGATGCCCTTAAACTAACATCTTAGTTGATTAATCAAATGTAGATAATTGTTTTAATGAGATTTTTATTGAAATGGTTTGCAAAGAGATGCTTAAAGCTACCATCCCAATAAATTCTTCATATAAAATTGACATTGCATTATTAAGATTTTTAATATGTATTTTCTTAAAATTGTTTTTATAACATAAATGTCTTTCTCTATAAAAATTATTATAAATACTCCTGTTCTATAGTTAGTTGAAAGAAGTAGACCATTACAACATATAAATTCCAATGTATCATGATCTTTATCTCAATATAATTAATTACAAAAAAAATGATGTCTTATATGATTAATTAGTTGATGTGACAACCAATCATATAATATAGAAAGCAAATCTTTATACAAATCACACTTAAACTTATAATATATATATATATATTATAAAATTTTATTAAATTTACAATTTATTTATATTAATGTTTTAATAATTTTATAATGTAAAAAATCAAATTATTTTATAAATTATATATATTTTATTTATATTAATTGAATTATAGTATTTTTTCATTTTGGTTAAATAAACCAAAATTTTTATAAAAAAAAAATATTAATCATAAGATTATGACATGTTCTCAATAACATTTGAGAACAAAAAAAGCTCTGCCTTAACTGAAGACTTGTACTCTATATAAAAGCAATTTAACTTTATAGATTTCATCCACAAAATCAAAATAATATGGCCTCTACTACTTTATTAAAGTAAAGAAGTGATTTAAATGTGAAGATTTTTGGAAGTACAAGAGAATTTGCTACTTTATTAAAGGAGTAATTTAAATGAAGAAGAGCTTTGGAATGATAAGAACATTTGCCTCGCTTAAAATGCTTTTCCTGCCTTAAAAAGCTTTAGAGGATCTTCGATATATGTAAAAACATCCACCTTTGCATTAGCCGATGTTAAAAGTATTGAAAATTTAGGTTTTATGTAATATTTAATTTCATCTAGATTTCAAGAATATTTTAATAAAAATAAATACTCACAGTAAAGAATAATTTATCATAACATGTGCTATTCATTATACCGGTATAAGAAATACTTTAGCCATGCAAATATCATAATCTGAGGATATCTACACATAAAATATATTATAGCCAATTATCTAAGAAATCTTAAATTATAGTGCTCAATAGTTATTCAAGAAATTTAAACATTTTCGACTACAATTATTTTACTTTGATTGCATCTAGATTATTAGGACCTGTCCCTAAATTTCTTTTCTCGAAGAAGGTGATTGATTAATTTCAAAACCACGTAATATTAGCAAAAAATGTTCTGAATTGCGCTAAACAGAAAGGTTGACAACACGTATAACATATTAATCTACGGAAGACATATAGTCCTCATTAGCATTAATGGTTGTTGCAATCGATGCTTTTTGATATTTAATGAATTTTATATCGGCATTGCTAGATATGGCAAATGATATCTACTTAGTTCGAATTGCAAACAATATCTCTGCTTGGCCTTGTGTGTAAGCTCCCGTGTCCGTTTAGCAGGGCCGACAGTTCATCTTCCATCCAGCGGCTCCTCAAACGGTTCATTTGGTTTGGAAAACGTTTTCTTGTTGGGAGCTTTTGGAGTGGTCCATCTTCTTGATTTGTGGAACATACGACACATAGCCTTGAGCAGCTTGATGGGAGCTTGGCTATTTAAAACCCCTGTTGGTCCCCAAGCTCACTATCTCTCAACCCCCTTCAGTTTTACACCATCAAGAAGGAGAAAGTAAAGCTTGGAAGCGCCGTACAGGAGCTAAACCTTGTGGAACAGGAAATCTTCTACAACAAGTTCAATAGCATCAATGGCTGGAGGTATGATCATTGGGCATTCCTATTTCGATTCTATTTTATAGTTTTATTCTGCATTTGTTCAGAATCGGAATTTGCTAACAGTTGGTATCAGAGCCCATTTATCTCTGCCTTGATGTTCTGCTGGAGTCGCCACTGTAGGGTTCAGACTCTGTGCATCCGTTTTTTTTTTTATCCTCTGCCGTGACTATTTGTGACCTGTTTAGTGGAGTCTAGTTGAACCCTGACTTGTCTATGGCATCCTGCACTGAACCATGACCTGTTTTGTTGTGCTTGGACTGAGGCTGGGCGATTTCAAGGGGATAAAATCGATCTCAGGCCAGTTATTGAGCTTGGATTTCTATTTTACAAAATTCAATTTATTTTGCAGAGACTGGTACTCTCGTTCATTAACTCCTTATTATTAGATGGATGTCTTCCAGATTAAGTTCAATCAGTTTAGGTTGAAATTTGCAGTCAGCAACTTTAGTTTATCTGTTTTGAGATAAATTTTGCATATATTTGGTTCATTGCATTTACATTTATCTTTATTATCCATTTGAGGAATTATTCATGCAGACAAAGTTTAGGGTTTTCTTTCATGACTTTTAGATAGTGAAATTTGCCACAGCATAGCAATCCACGGACATGTTTTAGCTTCATTCTATTGCAGTGCGCTGTGCGAACCATTTTTTTTTCTATCATTTATTAAAATTCTCGATTTGAAATAATGCTCACTTTTCAGTCGATAGTGATAATGCATTACGTGTAATATTGAAAATTTTCATTATGTGTAAAATTTTAGATTTGAAATAATAATGCATTATGTGTAATATTCGATGTGTAAATTTTCATTATGTGTAATATTGAAAATTTTCATTATGTGTAAAATTTTCGATTTGAAATAATAATGCATTATGTGTAATATTCAATGTGTAAATTTTCATTATGTGTAATATTAATAATGCATTATGTGTAAAATTTTCGATTTGAAATAATGCTCACTTTTCAGTCGATAGTGATAATGCATTACGTGTAATATTGAAAATTTTCATTATGTGTAAAATTTTCGATTTGAAATAATAACGCATTATGTGTAATATTTGATGTGTAAATTTTCATTATGTGTAATATTGAAAATTTTCATTATGTGTAAAATTTTCGATTTGAAATAATAATGCATTATGTGTAATATTCGATGTGTAAATTTTCATTATGTGTAATATTGATAATGCATTATGTGTAAAATTTTCGATTTGAAATAATGCTCACTTTTCAGTCTTGATAGTGATTTGAAAAATGTACTGTCTCATCCAAAAAGGGCTTCATTGAGTCGTTGGTTGATTCAAGTAATTTTTCAACAGGTCTCTGTATACGATTTTGATTTCCATTGATTTACTATGCTTATATACAAGATCAGCCCTGATATCATGGTTCCGAGCACGCAGAACCATGTGTATTGCGGCATTGCCTAAGAACCTCTCCTTTTTATGGTTTCTGTTGTTTGCATAAAGGAAATATGGTATTTTGAATGTCTATTTTGAAAGTAATGGATTTTATATTCCATAATTTCTTATTTTACATGGAGAATTTTTTATTTGTCTATCTATTATGGCTGGAGCTACATTGTATATTGTTGAAGCTGCTAGTCTCATTCAGATCTGTTCATTTGAAGCTTGTTTTGTTACACTGAACAGCAATAATGTCTAGTGATCTATATGATATTTAATTAGAGAATAGCCACAGCATCTCTAGTTAATTAATATTATTGTTTAGGATCACATAAAGAAAGTTTAGACATTAATTGTAATTAATTATACTAAATATAATAAATTTTATCCCACAGGAATTTTTATTATATTTATGTAATTAATTAGGATAAAATATTGAATTGTTCATAACTTACCCACAGGAATTATGAATTAATTGTTTTATCATAAAGAATATTTGAATCTGCTTGAATTAAAAATTTAGCCCACAGGCAATTTTTATGTCATTAGATTCAATCTTAAAGCATGAATTTGCATTGGTAAAACATGAAATTTTATTTGGTCTCAATTTTAACGTAAGCATGTGATATTTATTTTTATGCAGTTGTACAACCTGCAAATTTCTCTGAAATTCGTTGTGATATCCCTGAACTTAAGGGAGATAACTATAAGGTCTGGAAGGAGAGAATTCTCCTTCATTTGGGATGGATGGACATAGATTATGCTATTAAGAAAGATGAACCACCAGCACTCACCAATACCAGCACTGCAGCAAACATCATGCTTTATGAGTGATGGGAGCGATCTAATCGTTTAAGCATGATGTTCATTAAGACTAAAATTTCAGCTGGTATTCGTGGTTCAGTTGATCAGCATGAAAGGGTCTGAGATTTGCTGAAAGCCATTGATGATCAATTCGTCACTTCAGACAAGGCACTAGAAAGCACTCTAATCATGAATTTCTCATCCCTAAGGCTCACCAGTGTGAAAGGTGTGCGCGAGCACATCATGCAAATGAGGGACACTATGGCTCAATTGAAGAAACTCGAGGTTGAAATATCAGAGTCTTTCCTGGTGCACTACATCCTGAACACCCCTCTGCACCAATATGGACCTTTCAAAATCTCATACAACACACATAAGGATAAATGGTCCATAAATGAACTCATGACCATGTGTGTTCAAGAGGAACAAAGACTGGTGATGGAACTGGGAGATAGTGCAATGCTGGCAACGCACAGGAAGGGAAAATCTCAAGCCAATAAGAAAGGGAAAGGTAAAGTACCTCCCCAAATTGATATTAAGAAGGTTTCCAAGTGTTTCTTCTGTAAAAAGAAGGGACACATGAAGAAGGAATGCGAAAAATTTCAGAAATGGCTTGCGGACAAAGGTAATGCAATCTCGTTTGTTTGTCATGAATCTAATATGGTCAATGTCAATATTTACACTTGGTGGATTGATTCTGGATCAACAATTCACATTTCGAATTCCTTGCAGGGTTTGCAAAACCTAAGGAAGCCAGTGGGAAGTGAGCAAAGCATCTTATCAGGAAACAAGATGGGCTCGCATGTGGAAGCTATAGGAACATGCTATTTAACTTTAAGTAGTGGCTTTGTTTTAAGATTAGAAAATGTCTTTTATGTTCCAAGTTTTTCTAGAAACTTGATTTCATTTTCAAGACTTGTACCTTTTGGATATTCCTTTAACTTTTCAGAAACATCCGTCAATTTATTTTATAAATCTGATTATGTTGGGAATGGTATTTTTTCTGATGATCTTTACTGCATTAATTTACAAAACAATGTCACTTATGATTCAATGCATGTTCACACCGGCACTAAAAGATGTGTTATTAATGAATATTCCTCTAAATTATGGCACCGGAGGTTAGGTCATATCTCCATAGAAAGAATTAAAAGATTGGTAAATGATGGAGTACTTAATACTCTGGATTTCACTGATTTTGAGACTTGTGTGGATTGCATAAAAGGAAAGCAGACCAACAAGTCAAAGAAAGGTGCCAATAGGAGTTCGGACATATTAGAGATCATACATACTAATATATGTAGTCCAGAGATGGACTCACATGGTCAGAGATACTTCATCTCTTTTATAGATGATTACTCACGATATATGTATCTCTACATGCTTCATAAAAAGGATGAAGCATTAGATGCCTTTAAGATATTTAAGGCTGAAGTAGAGAAACAATGCAGCAAGCAAATTAAGATCGTGAGATCAGATAGAGGTGGAGAATATTATGGTAGATACACAGAAGATGGGAAAGCACCTAGGCCATTCGCTAAATTTCTTCAAGAGCATGGGATTGTTGCCCAATATACCATGCCTAATTCACCCGACCAGAATGGTGTAGCAAAAAGAAGAAATCGAACTTTATTGGACATGGTGCGGAGTATGCTTAGCAGCTCCAATCTTCCTAAATCCTTGTGGACTGAAACACTTAAGACGACAGTGTATATATTAAACCGAGTTCCAACCAAGGCCGTTCCTAAAACGCCCTTTGAATTATTGAAAGGTTGGAAACCAAGTTTGCGACATATGCGCGTTTGGGGATGCCCGTCTAAGGTGAGAATATATAATCCACAAGAAAAGAAGCTGGACCCAAGGACCATTAGTGGGTATTTCATTGGATATGCTGAAAGGTCTAAAGGTTACAGGTTTTATTGTCCATCTCACAGCACTAGGATTGTGGAATCAAGAAATGCAAAATTTATTGAAAATGACTTGATCAGTGGGAGCGATCTAACCAGGAACATAGTTTCCGAGAAGGATCATTCAGCATCTCAACCTTCCACCTCAAGTGATAGATTGGTTATTGTTCATAGCACTCCTCGAGTACAAACTGGTGTTGAACAACCAATTGTTGAAGTTCCACAAGCTACTGACGGCATTCTAGTGGATCAGGTAGTTCAAGAGTTTCCAAGCACTCTTGAACAACGAGTTGAACCACATACTTCTCAAGAAGATAGTGATACAACATTAAGAAGATCTACTAGACCAAGGAGATCAGCAATTCCTGATGATTATGTTGTGTATCTACAAGAATCTGACTTTAACATTGAAGCCGAAAATGATCCCGAGTCCTTTTCACAAGCCATGAATTGCAAAGAATCAGAATTATGGTACGATGCCATGAAGGAAGAGATGAATTCTATAAAGAGTAACGAAGTCTGGGATCTTGTTGAGTTGCCTAATGGTGCAAAAGCCATTAGATGTAAATGGGTCTTTAAGACAAAGAAAGACTCG
>LPNX011213591.1:115331-161393 GCA_001517045.1 Pseudotsuga menziesii | reverse complement strand
GTATAGCTCCCATTGTGAAGGGTGATAGGTTCAATTTGAACCAATGCCCGAAGAACGACCTTGAAAGGGAACAAATGAAGAACATTCCATATGCTTCTGTTTTCGGAAGCCTAATGTATGCTCAGGTCTGCACAAGACCTGACATTGCATTTGTTGTGGGAATGTTGGGACGATATCAGAGTAATCCAAGTATAGACCACTGGAGAGCTGCAAAGAAAGTAATGAGGTATCTTCAAGGAACTAAAGACTACATGCTTATGTATAGACGAACGGACAATTTGGAAGTAATTGGCTACTCAGATTCTGACTTTGTTGGATGTGTTGATTCATGCAAATCAACATCAGGATACATTTTTATGATGGCCGGTGGAGCTGTATCATGGAGGAGTGCCAAGCAGACCTTGATTGGCACTTCCACTATGGAAGCCGAGTTCGTCTCCTGTTTTGAGGCTACTTTACATGGTGTATCGCTGAAGAGTTTCATTTCTGGGCTTAGAATTATGAATTCTATTTCTAAGCCATTGAGAATGTATTGCGACAATTCAGCCGCTGTTTTTATGGCTAAAAACAACAAAAGTGGGAGTCGAAATAAACACATCGACATTAAGTATTTAGCCATCAGGGAACGTGTTAAAGCAAAGAAAGTGGTCATTGAGCACGTCAGCACTTATTTGATGATCGCTGATCCTTTGACTAAGGGCATGCCACTGTTTAAATTCAAGGATCATGTACTGAATATGGGACTTGGTTCCATTATGTAGTTTCTCATTGTATGGACAATATTATTTTTAATGAAAGTCTTAATTATTGTGATGTTTTTTCTCATACATATGTGCACCTTAAGTTTATTTGAGAAAATTCATCTCTGAGGACCAAGAATAAACATAAGGTTTATTCATTAAGAAATTGTTGCCACATAAATTAAAATAGCAATAAATACATAGTAATACATGGAAGGTAATACTTGTCACAAGAGGACTTATCGCCACGATTCTTGTATCTATTACTTAATACAGTTTGTCAATAGGTTTTAAGATGACACATTAAGTTTGGAAGTATGGACCAAGTGGGAGAATGTAAGCTCCCGCGTCCGTTTAGCAGGGCCGATGGTTCATCTTCCATCTAGCGGCTCCTCAAACGGTTCATTTGGTTTGGAAAACGTTTTCTTGTTGGGAGCTTTTGGAGTGGTCCATTTTCTTGATTTGTGGAACATATGACACATAGCCTTGAGCAGCTTGATGGGAGCTTGGCTATTTAAAACCCCTGTTGGTCCCCAAGCTCACTATCTCTCAACCCCCTTCAGTTTTACACCATCAAGAAGGAGAAAGCAGAGCTTGGAAGCGCCGTACAGGAGCTAAACCTTATGGAACAGGAAATCTTCTACAAGTTCAGTAGCATCAATGGCTGGAGGTATGATCATTGGGCATTCCTATTTCGATTCTGTTTTATAGTTTTATTCCGTATTTGTTCAGAATCGGAATTTGCTAACATTGTGTTCAAAGAATAAACTCGGTGAGCTGATAGCATACGAGGTTGATATTGAAATCGAAATCATACATATTACAATTTTACAATATCAACCACTCCTCCATAAAGAATTTAAATAGTCAACATGCAGAATAAGGAGTCATCTAAGTATGCAAATAAAGAATAATCTATGTTTGTTTGTCAGCTGGTATATTGACTCGGTGACTTATAGGCAGATTTGGAAATGACTTCGATACAGTCGAAGGGTAAAGGATGGAAATATTGTATTGCGGTAAAAATAGGCATGACTAAGTTTGCAAAGCCTACCCACGAGTTAAACACAACCATTATAATTCTGTGCCGGGCTCAGGATTCACCATTCTCAAGAATAACTTTGTAGATTTAACAAAAGGACACACACCTGATTTAAGTTTGTTCAGAACGGTTATTATACCTGCCGAAGGCAGATCTATAGCAATCGTTTAGAAGTCAAACTTTTTGACTTTCTATTTGTTTTGTTTCTAACGAAAATATTTTCTATAGTTTTCTACTGGTTTCCAAAAATATATATATTAAATTTTCAAAAATATATATATTAAATCAAATATTTGAAAATAAAAAAATATCTTTTTATAAATGTAAAATATGATATTACTAATTTTGGATTGGACAAAAACAATGAAAAGACTAATTTTACCTGGTTTGAAGGGTTTTTTGTCAGAATTTTAAAATATATTAAAATTTTAAAAATAAATATTTCTCCACTACCCCACGTAGCTGAAAACAAGTCCAATACCATTACTTCTCATAAATAAAAAAGTAAATCTGCAATAAATAAATACAATTTTTCGGATTCAACACTGCAATTTTTCGGATTCAACTCTACAGTGGGATAGGATCCACTCATAAGCTTTGTGAAAATTGATATTTGTGCACCAGGGTTAGATGCATATGTGATCTTCCAGACTCTTCCGTCTGAGGTAATCCATTATTCAGAATTACATAACATAGCCATGCTCCTTCTTGTCAATTTGGATCTCTAGATTTGTGTTCCTTGGTCATTCGAACGGTGAAGAAGATTTGTCCAAAGATTACCAGCCCTACAGGTAACTGGTTTATCCACTAAATTTTGTTTTCTCCTGCTTGCAAATACTTTTTAATTATTGAAGCATTGTAATACATAATTATCCTATCTCTTTATGAACAATATCATCGACATACTCTAAACATCATAGGTATGCCTGGATTGCCAATATATTTTGAGAGAGACTCCCAAAATGCTCATTGGATAGTGGATATTATATAGACTAGTGGACCAATTCTAGTCTGCTAATTTTTCTTAGTAATATAAAAATATATTGGTGCGGACTACCTTGGAATTTCTAAAATGCAGAAACAAGATCCTTCTGCTCATTTTTCTTAGCAATATAAAAAATATCTTGGTGCGGACTACCTTGGAATTTCTAAAATGCAGAAACAAGATCCTTCAACCGATGACTTGCAAGAAATGAATAGACTCTCCTGTACACCCCAAGTACCTGCGATAAATGAATGGATGCTCCTGTAGACCCCAAAATACCTTCAATTCCCAAAATGTTATACCGATAGAATTCCATTTAGAACAGTATTTTATGCCTTCCTGATTCCTTTCTTTGTGACTTGTCCTTTTTCTTCTTTCTGCGTCAAATTGTCTCTTGTATGTTGTGGGTGTCGGTACTTCTCATTGAAAAGGTTGATGCTTTTAGAAGATAGCTTTTATTTGATGTAGACTTGGATTGGCAGGCTGTAACAGTATGGAGAGAAAAGGATCATATAATTAAAGTTTCAAAACTTGATAGGGTGGGAAGAAAATAAAATGTTGAAGTGCACAACTAGAATCTTCGTCGCTACTCTGCCAATGCAGTTATAACATAATATCAATGTTGCATCGTCTTTCAAATTTTTATATTGTATCTAATAATGAGGATAAAAGCCACTAATTGTTGTGCATGAATTATTTCTCATCCCAATTCACTAATGGAGATTATTTGAGGAAGAAATAAATTACATTAGAATTTTGAGAAATGATAAACTAATAAAGTGACTAGAATTTTATGGTAGAGCAGGAAGTATTGGCATTACTGTCTTTGGTTGTTGTCACAGCTCTTTTTAATTCCTTAATTCATCTGATTTGAATGCCAAAACGAATCAACCTTTCTTCTGACTTCACCCTCTTGCATTACGCATTCACAGTTTTTTGGGGTTTTTGGTCACAGGGAGTACCTGGACGCAAATAAGTTTACAGAGATTCCTGAAACACCTGTTTCATTTGAAACTAAAAATGTAAGTGGATTTATTCGGAATTCTAATCAGTTGATTCAACTACACGAGGAATGTAGATGTCAATAGGTTAATGGCAGAATTATCGCTCCACCAACTAGGTTTAAGGCTGAGGAGGATGCTTCGAACTCAAGTTTATCCATCATTTTTCTATTTTCTGAATATTGCTTATCAGTTTTTCTAGTTTCTAGTTTCTATATCAGTTTTATTATTGCATTCATGTAAACTTTAAACAGAGAGAAGATTACATCAAAATGTCATATTATAGGGCCCGGAAAAGAGAATTAAACACAGATGCCAAAATTATAATAAAACACAATTTTCTGAAACCTTTCAGCTCATGCTTGGCTTGTATTTAGCTTGAATTTCAGCTCATGCTCTGCTTGTATTTAAGTTGATTTTGAATTGATATCTCTTATTATGTATGGGGTTGGAAAACAGAAATAAAACTTCAAACATCGGTAGATTACATCACAAAGTCATATGTATGAGGTATGGGGTTGGAAAACAGAAATAAAACTTCAAACATAGGTACATTACATTATGTATGGGGTTGGAAAACAGAAATACGGGAAAGCTGGAAAAATGAAATTTAGAAAAATAAGTTGAAAAACAGAATTGAGGTTGGAAAACAGAAATAAGGGAAGGCTGGAAAAGGAAATTTAGGAAAACATGTTGAGAACAAAGATGCCAAAAATATAATAAAACACAAAATTTTCTGAAACCTTTCAGATGCTTAGCTTTACAAAATTTTCTGAAACGTTTCAGAAAACCTTTCGGATGCTTTTATGAGTATTAGGGCAATTGCAGGATTGGGCACTTTCTTTATTGCAAAACTTCGGCAAGGAATCGTCACATGAAGATCATTGATGTTGAGTAACTATGGGTAGAAGCAAGAATATGGACTAACAGAGGTTTAAGGTCTTCATTGGTAATATATTGGTTGGTGGGTGGGTGGGGGAAAATGTAGTTTTAGAACGAACATCTTATTCACGAAAAATAAGTAGGGTAGGCGTTGACTGCTACCCCACTGCCTATAGGGGATTCGGGTGGGCTCTATATATTTAAGGTGGACAGGGTGATTAAGAGCGCTTGTAAGTCTGCTACTATATTGCTATACTCTTCCCACCCTCCCTTATAGATAGATATATGCTATTAGGGGCCAGACGCACTAAACAATATTCAACATGCAGCATAGTAATAAATGCTGTGGCCGCTGCAGTGTGAGCTGTTGGATCTCAAATAGATTGAGATCCAACATTCCAAGGTGTAGCCACCACAGCATTTATTACTCTACTGCATGTAAAATATTTTTTGCCCTAAACTCTAGCTAATATCCTGTACCAGAGGAGGCACGTGGTGCTGACCGCAGCTTCTCCCGCTGTACCGTCTATCTAGATCTGATTTTTCTCGAATGAACCATTGCCTCTCAAAGTAAAAGTAAAATAATAATGGTAGTGCACACATGTTTTGAGTCGACCACCCGAAGTGGAGTTTAAAACAGGCTAGGTTTATTAGATCTATTCGTTGGCAGGCCCCCCAATCGTTGTTGGAATATGGGGCATCCGGTCATTAAATATTGGAGAGTTGGGCTCCTCAGCTTGCTGTTGTTATTTTGGGGATGCTACCAGCGTTTCGTTCTGTTGTTGTTGCTCTGTCGCTTCCTTGGGCTTCTTGACAGTCAACCCGCCTTCTACTGAGATAGGCTGAAGCGGAACCAACTGTTTACAGCCGGTATTTTATATATACTAAGGCAGAGTCTTCATAATAGTTGATTAGCAGAATAGAATAAATTAAGTAGTGAGAATGAACACTTACAATGAAGCTTTAGCTAAAATGTAAGAGATACACATAGAGTGGATTTGGATTCTGCCGGGAGTACTATGTTGAGGAGGGTTCACGAAATTGCCCCTAATAGGTAGATCAAGTTGTGTGGCAATCTGTCCAGTGCTGAGGGTGACGATTGGTGCTCATAAAAAGTGTTATCGAGGCAATCCCAGTTTATTGGATGGCGCTGGCCTATATTACAAAAAAGATGCTCAATAAAATTAATAAGTTGTGCCTACACTATCTATGGTCATATGCTTACATATTTATTGTAAAATGGGATATGATCTCGCGCCCAAAGATAGATGGGGCTGGGGAATAAAGGATCTGCACATTTTTTGCAGTGCACTTGGAGCAAAGGGAGTTTGGAAGCTCATAACAAAAGAAGGAATTTGGCAAAAGTGTATCCCTCAGAAATATATATGGCCTATGCAATTAATACATAGGATTTGCATCACTCCCAAGTAACATTTTGGAGGTTCTCCATTTTGGAAGGCAATGGTATTTAGCTTTGATATCAGAGGCAGACACTTGGCTTGGAACCCCGGATATGGGATAAACATTCAATTGGGCTTAGACACAATAGTGGGCATTGCAGAGTGTTAAAGTTTTATTCTTTTACTTATACTTATATTACATTTAGTTAAACTAATACAACTAACTTACAAAATCTCTAGCAAATGCAATTGAGCCATTCCCAATTGAAATCAAAACAAAAGAACTTACATGCCGGGAAGACTTCTTGTTTCCTCCCTCTCTCACTCGTTGCTTAAATCCTTTCAAGGTTATGTATTTTCAAGTATAGTTATATACATGAACATGAATGCATAGCACCTATAGCTTAAATCCTTTCAAGCTTATATATTTTCAGGTATAGTTATAGACATGAACATGAATGCATAGCACCTATATTTCATGCATGATTAAGTGCTTGTTCATTTGGTTGCTACAGTATTGTAATACAAAATTCAGCAGCTAACTTTGGGTACAAGACAAATAATTCACAAAACAAGAATAAAAAATTCAAAACCAAAAGTTTCAGCAAATATGTCGAATATCGAAAGCCTTCACATAATAATTATCAAATTCAAACGGACTTCTGAGAGCTTAAACATCAATGAAATAAAGTGAAACTCGCACCATTTGCCTCCAACCACATAAATAGTAAAACTTACAAATCTCATGTGAATTGTCTCGTCTACATGATGTCACACCATTTCCTTGGATTGTAACTATAAACATATTCCTTGGAATGTAAGGATAAACATATTGAATTAGTGGAAAACTATATGAATTGTGATCCTCAGCATCCATAAGGTCCATTGTTTGGCACAATTACATGTTGATACAAGCCTGTTACCACCTTAGACTAAATATAGTGGGACTAAATAGTGCTCAACGTAAATGCAATAAACCCTCCTACTGCAAAGTTAAGGTTTCCCTAACAAAAATCTGAGATGCATTCCCTCAGTTGGGATTTTGATTAAGCCACATTTTGGATGCATGTTTCCTCTACATCCTTAGAGAGGTGATGGAAGAAAGAAATATGAGTCATTCCTGGCCACCGCATTTCTATTCAGGTGCTACAACATTTCTATTCGGAGATTTAAGAAGCATGTTTTGCAGTAGGTCCAGTAAACATCGCTTGAGTAAATGGTTTTCTAGGTGTACTTCTCTCTCTACCGGTGGGTGAAACCCAAGTCTCATGCACAAACCACAACCACTCTGGCAAACTTGGTGTCAATTTGTATTCTACACATTTCATGTCACTTTGTAGACAGTAGACAATTGGACTCATGCACCATGTAATAGATGTCTTCATGATCACTATTCCTTTTGCAAAGTGCGCTTTGGGAACAACCATGCCCTTGGATAAGCCTCAGATAAGTGAACTGAACTGGTAGGTACTTTAACTAAGATTGAATTAAAATATCAAGCCGAGTACTAAAGGACAACACAACATTTGCATTTCCCAATTTGAAAATTGAATGCAGTGATGATTGCTAAGCAAACGACCCATCTCTTCGATGAGAACTTAGGCGGCTTGCACAACTTTGAGTAATTAAACATGTTAATGGGAGATGAAGATTTAGAACACCGGTTACACATATCTCTTATTTAAAGGCTTGGGTCCACCGTTCAATACTTGTTAGGTTGGGCACATAGAAAAAAACTATGTTGGACCATCATCACTGCAAAGCAAACGACCCATCTCTTCAAGTTACATTGACTTAATTTTTCTTTTAAGCTCAATCTCGGTATTATTGAAGTCATGCATTGTTATGAAGTTAATTAAAACCATTTACATTGTTACGAAGTTAGTTAAAATCATTTATTTTTATATTTTTAAAATATGAGGAAGGCATTTAATGTTTGGTTATTTTTTATGATGTTACATTGAATTTCTAATTTATTTTGTTACTTTTATTTTATTTTTAATATGACAAGTTTAAAAGAATATTATTTCAATTATAAAGTAATATGGGTTTAAAATATTTTATTTTAAATTTTAAAATTTAAAATTTTGGTTGATAATTAAATATTTAGGCATTGGTTGATATATTATTTTAAGATGAAAAAATTTATAAACTTAATTCTTAAATTGGTAGTGTTCAAGATTTTCCAATCCACAAATGCAATTAAACATATCTTGGTCCTTGATTTTAAGTCCCAACTAATTAATCAATTTACATATTAAGATATATTATTTTTAAATGAAAATTTCTATCATAACTCAATTGTCACATTGGTACTGATAAGAGTTCTTCTATTCACAAATACAAGTAAACTTTTTTTGGATCTTTAATTTCAAGGTCTTACTGTATAACTAATTAAGGAAGTAGTTTTGTACATATTTTTTTATCTACTTGTCATTTCTTCTTCAACTATTTTTTTATCACTTTTCTTAAAGGGTAGGTATGGTGCACCTTTCTTGCTAATTTGATATAAAAATATAAGCAACATAGTTAAAACAAGCAACACATCAACATAAAAGCAACAAGTAATTTCGCATAGAAAAATATGCAACATAGCAACAAGTAATACAATATTGTTGCAACTTTTTAATGTTTCACAATTACTTCAACTTTTAGCTTTAAATTGTATACAATATTACATTAAAATATTTCTAAGTTGCAGGTATAAGTAGCCTTGCTGCTATTTCACTTGTTTAATTTACCACACAACAAGAAGTTGGATATTTGCAGGTCATCCTCGAAGGGAATGTGAGGTGGCTATTCAAGAAGGTTCATTCCATTGCTAAGTATCACACCCGATAAAAGATCATTAATAAAGTCTAAGGAGAAGTTGTTTCGTGGACAATATTTAATTCACATTGCCACATTTACTAATAACAAGAAAGATTCTACCCCATTATACATGTAGGGTTTGGCAATACTTCAGATAAAAAGGGTTAAAAGATTCGCCCAATCAGAGGCTACTAGACTATTCACCCCTATAGTTGCATTCCTTTTACTTTACTCATAATTTTCTTATAAGAAACGATAGATGGATTTTCTATACCTTTACATTTAGGCATTTTGATTTTGTGGCGACATAATTTGGCAGATTGCTAGTGGAATTTTAGAAGTTATTGATCAATTCATCCTCAAAGTTATCGTGATATTTAAAGACTAGGAGATGAACCAATTTACACATTCTGTAGTAGAACATAATAAGAATGTTAAAAACCTTAAAAGCCCAATTTATTTTTCTAGGCTTCCAACTTTATAATTTTTTTCCCAAATAAATTAATATTATTATGTTATATATAATATATTTTTTAAAACATGTTATATATTAATATTAAAAAACATATTTTATATTAATATTAAAAACATATTAATACTAGTACTAATATTAAAAGTATTAAAAACATTTTATATTAATATTATTTTAATATTAGGTTTTGAGAATAGTTTTTTTGAATACATTAATTCATTGATTTGATTATTTAATCCAAGACTCTACTAAGCCACACTATGTTAGAGGAAGGGAGATATATTTTCCTTGAAATAGCGATCATTGACGCTTTCAAATATAAGAAGATAGCCAAGGGGGAATTTTCAACTTTCTTAGCTTAGATGAAGTGACAACCATGGTAGATGATTGTGGTTTGTAAATGAATGGAGGGCGACAAATTAACAATTTTTCGCGATCATGACTCGAAATGCACGCACTTGCTAAAAATTGATAGACTGTCGAAAGGGTCAAACAAAGACTCTTTTCATCAAATGAAACCTGGACGTGACCGAAATGACGAGCCGAACCCACTGGTATAACAATCATGACATGATGATGCTTATAGCGAGAAATGACTAACTCCATGAAACAACTCAACATGACACATGATGAAATTTAGAAATTGTGCTGAAGGGGGCATACAAAAGCAAAAATAGTGAAGCAAGGTATGGACAACAAACACATCGCCCTATATACGAATGGCCTCGTGACAAAGTTTAATAGGTTATCATTTGGCTGCCCATTTTCATATTAGTGATTAAAAATGCTCCTAAAAAAAATTGTAATTAAGGATTAAAATTAGACAATAAAAAAAATATCTGAAGCAGATCCTATTAAAGAAGAGAAAATTATCCATTGTTCGAACAATAAAAATTTGCAATTTTGACAATAAAGTTTTAAAATTTTGTACATTTTAACACTTATAAGGATTTAGAGACCCACATCCATTTGTAGCATTAAAATTCACAAAAGTGTAATGAAATTAGTACAATATCATAAATGTTAACAATTGACTTCTTATATAATTATTAACTTAGATTGTCTAGTCATATTTTGTATCTCATCACTAAATTAGTCATATTTTTTATCCCATGACTAAATTAGTCATTTATTTTAATCTTTTTTAGTTGTGATCATTTGAAATTGCTCAAATTTGGTCATATTTCACTTAAAAACATTGTTGAGACCAACGGTTTGGGTGATTTAGTTATTTATTTCAATTGGTGACTAAATTCTTTGGTCGCATGGTCATTTATCACCCATTTTTCTACTAGTGTTTCTATCATCACCTTCTTCCAGAGTTTAATTGTGAAATAGGATATACTGCCTTTTTTTATCAATTCCAACCTTTGCATATGTTTGTTCCTTGTAATCCCATTCCCTAAATTGAAAAATACAAAGTTTCAATAGATTGACAACCAACTTAAGTTTTGGCTAGGTATGCAAGCTTCTTATTAGTCTTTTTGATCCAAGAGGATCTCCCATTTGACCAAAACATCTATTCTTCAAATGCTTAAGGAAAGGTTATAGTTGCATAGAGCTCACATAAAGCTTTCCGATGATGCCCATTTTGTCAAAATTGGACTTCAAATGAGAAGGTTACATGCCATTTTGAAGTTTTGGCCTTGGAAGAGTCAACTGTCAGAAGTCGACGTGCTTGTTGCTAGTTGTTGGTTAACGGTGCCGACTACTGACATATGACGTCTGTAGTCAGGAGTCAAGAGTCCAAGGGGATTTGTTTGCTGAATTTCGAAGTTGACATCGGGTATTCAACAACAGAAAGTTGGCATCAGGCAGTCGACGTAAGAAAATCAACATAGGAAAATAAGCATCGGACAGTTGGCATAGGAAAGTAGGCTTCAAAAAGTTGGCATCGAATCCAATTGAAACATTGCAGGTCGACGGTCTAGATCACTCAACAACAGATTTAATCAGTGGTTCTCGTTTAATCTTGAGATTTTGACTGTGGATTTGATTTTTCCATATTTACAGAGATGTTTGGACGAGGATATTTACCTATGTTTAATAGAGAAATCATGCTGAAAAGTTGGATGACCGGGTTAGGAAAATACAAGTTTATTGCAGAATCGAGAAGCATTCAAGAGATGAATCCAAAATCTAGTTAGCCTCACTTCAACTAGGAGGCACTTCTCTCATGTGGTGGGAGAGGAAAAGTCAAAAGGACTTGCTTACTAATTGTAAGGTGATTTCTTCATTGGGTATATGCAAAATGATACGATGAATTGGAAAATCTTTAGACGGGGAAAAGGACATATTGTTTAAGATTACACTCAAGAGTTTAGGAAAAAGGATTTAGTGTTGGATATTCCTCTCTATACCTAGGAATCACTTCTTAAATATATAGGTGGTTTACATGGGTACTTAAGAAATACAATTTTGATGTTTAATCCTAACAATTTAGATGAAGTATGAGTACATGCCACCCATATTGAATCTAAGGGGAAGAGTTCTACAGATAACTATTCTAAGAATCCTTTCAAGGCAAAGGAAAGTAAGATCAATTAAGGCAAGGGGAAAGGTAAGTTCACAACCACTATTAAGAAAAGGTAAGAATCCCACATGTTCCCATTGCAAGAAGGGACATGATGTTTCACAATGTTGTAAATTACATCCATAACTAAGACCAAAGAAGTATGGAGGGTACAAGGATAAAGGCAAAGAAAATAATGTTGTTAAAGTGCTGCAAGATGTGGGATTTGACTCTGGAGATGGGTCTAAAGTATTAGCTATTGGAATCCAAGGTAAGGATAGAGGCATGTCTCTTTCTCATCATGCAAATACAGGTGCAAGTATACTATCTTCTTCTAGTCAAGATGATAAGAAACGAGGTGAACTCTTTCATGTTTGGGTCATTTTGAAACATATCGAAGTTGATACGCTATCTGATAGTGGCTCTCAAGTCAATTTAGTATATGAAGCAGTGGTAAAGAAACTGAATTTGTCTACTATACCTCTTGAAAATCCATATAGACTAGGATGGGTTACTAATGATGCACACTTTCAAGTAACCAATAAATGAATACTAAATTTTGCAATTTTTGATAAGTTTAAGGATGGGGTAGAGCTTGATGTAGTACCATTGGATATTTGTGGTATTGGACTTGGAATCCCATATTTGTATGATTGGAAGGCCATATTTTACAGGGAGAAGAACCAACACCATCTTTTTAAGGATGGTATTGAATATGTTATACATGCACATCATATGAAAACTAGCTTGTCACTAATATTTGCAAGTTAAATGAAAAGGTTAGTGAATGCTAGTAAGAATTTTGTATAGATGATGATTAAAGTTAAAGATCCGTATGATGATATATCCAAAGCCTTTGAAGGAGGTGATCTGAATCATAAATCTAAAATGGTTAAAACAATTTATAAATATGATGAAGTATTTCAAGAACCAATAGAATTACCACCCAAGAGAGGGATACAACATGAAATACAACTGCAGTAGGATGTGCCACTTCCAAACATTGGCATGTACTAGATGTCTATGATGTAAAATGAAGAGATCAAGAAACAAATTCAATATTTGATTGGAAGGGGGATCATTAGACATGTGGTTCACCAATTGTTATGGTGCCAAATAAGGATGGATCTTGGAGAATGTGCATCAATTACCGAGATTTGAATAAGATCACGGTAAAGAACATATATCCACTTACTTGATCAGTTACCATAATATTAGAATTTATGAAAGTGATGGATGGAAGACTACTTTTAAGACAAAACAAGGATTGTTTGAGTGGCTGGTTATGCCTTTTGGTTTGTGTAATGCCCCAACTACTTTCATGAGATTGATGAATGATGTCTTCCAACCATTCATTGATTATTTTGTCATTGTCTACTTAGATGATATTCTTGGTTTTAGTCACACTTGGTAAGATCATGTTGCTCATGTGATAAAGGTGCTTGATGCAATAAGGAGGGAAAAATTGTATTTAAAGATGTCAAAATGTGAATTTGCTAAAACATATTTAGTGTACTTAGGCCATATTATTGGTGGAGGCCAACTAAGAATAGATCCTTCCAAGGTTCATTTTAAATTGGCTAAGGCCAAAAAAAGTCATGGAGGTTAGGATCTTTCTTGGTGTAGTCCAATATTGGAGAAAGTTCAGAGTTGGTTTTTCCTCAATTGCAACACCATTACATTCCTTGACAAATGTGAAGCAATATTTTCAATGGGGAGGCAAACAACAAAGAGACTTTGATGCTTTAAAAGGAAAAGATCAGTACCACAGTAGTTCTGGTGCTACCAGACTTACAAAAACCATTTGAGATCGAAACATATGCTAGTTGTTTTTCCATGCAAGTCATCTTTATGCAAGGTCGAAGATCGATCGGTTATTATTCTGAGTCTTTTTCATTTGCAGTAAGTAACTATCCTACATATGATAAAGAATTTTAGGAATTGGTACAAAGAGTTAAAAATTTGAAAGAAGTATTTGGTGGGTAAAGACACCATTGTACACACTAATCATGAGCCACTTCAATATTTTCACTCACAAACCAAGTTAAACCAGAGCATGCATTTTGAGTGGATGGGTTTTCTTCAACAATTCCACTTAATTATAAAGTATAAAAAATGAACTTAGAATAAAGTTGCAGATATGTTATTAAGGCCTCCCATAGTTAATGCATGTATCATATTACAACAAAGTCCTTTGGCTCACGACAACTATATTGAACAATATGCCAAGGATGACTATTTCAAAGATGTATACAAATATTTAATGCATGGCACTCATACTGAAGAACCGAATTATCATGTTCATGATAAATTATTGTATCATCTTGGAAAAGTTTGTATTCCACAAAGTGAAAGTGTTCATGTAATCAGAGAAGCTCATACTTCTCTTATATCTGGTCGCTTTGGGTTAGGCAAGACAATAACTTAGCTTCAGAGGTATTTTTATTGGCCTCAAATGAATGAAATTGTGTCCAAATATGTAAAGGGATGTGTTCTATGTGATACAAGTAAGACAAGCAATAGAAAATTGGGCTTGTATACTCCACTCCCTATACCTTCTCGTCCATGGGAAAGTGTGTCTATGGACTTCGTGGAAGGGATACCTATGCTTAGGAAAGGTCATGATTACTTATATGTGGTTGTGGATAGTTTCACTAAAATGTGCATTTTAATTCCTTGTAATAAGCAAGTTACAACAAAGATGATTGCTCAATTGTTCTTCCAGTTTGTATGGGTTCATTTTGGGTTACCCACTTCCATTTTATCCGATCACCATTCTCGTTTCCTTTGGAAGTTCTAGTCGAATTTGCGGGGACTTATGGACACCAAGTTAAAGAAGAGCACTGCATTCCACCCACAAACCAATGGTCAGACTAAAGTAATCAACCGCACAGTGGTACATCTGCTCTGAGGGTATTGTTCTAAGCATCCTAAGCTTTGGGATGAACAACCACACTATGTTCAACATGCCTACAACCATGCAATACACTCTTCTACACAACGATCTCCATATGAAATGTGTTTTGTTTATTTACCAAAGTCTCCTTTAAAATTTGTGTTTAGGAAAGGCTTTGGGAGAGATGGACATGTTGGTGCAAAAAAGGACTTAAAGTTCTTAAAGAATATCCAACTGATCCACCATTCAATTCAAGAGAATTTGGAAAAGATCCTAGTCAAATACAAGTCCAGGCATCACCAAAATCGAGTGGATCATGTTTTCTAGGAAGGTGATCAAGTCTATCTTCATATCAACAAAGAACGACTCCAAGGTGAAGGTAAAAATATTAAACCACTGCGATATGGACCCTTCATGATTTTGGACAAAGTTGGTAATAATATTTTTTGGTTAAATTTTCCTTCATACATGAAGATGTATTCCATTGTGAATGTGGACAATTTGAAATTGTATGAACCTCCTATGATCGTAGATCAATAGGAGGATGTTCATGCTCCATATGTTGATGACTTTGCACCTTACCTAAATACCTTGATGAGTTGTAGAAGGACATGTGGAGACAGAAGGGGAGATGTGGAATACCTTTGTGTGGGTCTTAGAGGAATGCATCCAAGCAAGGAATGATGGATAGAATCTGGAAAGGTGAGGGAACTATACCCTCACTTAGTTGTTTAGTAAATTTTAGCTTTTAGTGGTCCAAAAGGTTTCAGTGGGGAGGTTTGATCTAGGAGGATCTCCAATTTAACTAAATTTTTTATTCTTTGAATGCTTAAGGAAATGTTACAGTTACATAGAGCTCGTTGAAAGATTTCTGACGATACCCATTTTATCAAAATTGGACTTTAGATGAGAAATTTATGTCATTTTAAAGTTTTGACCTTGGAATAGTCGACAGTCAGAAGTCAGCATGCTTGTTGCTAGCTATTGGTTGATGGTGATGACTGCCAACCTCAGACGCCAGTAGTTAGGATTTGGGAGTCTGAGGGGATTTGTTTGCTGAATGGATTGACAACGTCGACTGTTGATTTACGAAGTTGGCATCGGGTACTCGACAATAGAAAGTCAATGTCGAGTAGTCAACAACATAAAATCGAAATCAAATAGTCGACACACGAAAATCAACATCAGACAGTCGACATAGGAAATTCGGCATCAGAGCTAATCGAAACATTGTGGATCGACGATCCATATCACCGACAACAAAATCGATCAATGGTCCTAGTTTAATCTAGATATTTTGATGATGGATTTGTTTTTCTAGATTTGTAGATATATTTGGAGGAGGGTAATTGGATTTGATCCTAATTTCATGCCATTTCACTCCTGATTTGGGCATGGATTATTATCCTTCAAGACATCTTGGGAATTGAGATTGATTTTGTTTCAAGTAGGGCACTTTATCCACGCATCTCTACTGGTCAAATCCTTCTATTTAACAGTTGCAGACAATGTTGGTCAGAATAAGGAGAGAGGAGGAGGAAGCAAAAACAGATAGGTAGATAATAATTCATAACATAGTGATAGAGAGACAAAGAATGAGGGTCACTAGTGTTTGAATATACTGTGTTTCACATGAATTCTTGAGGTATTGCGTTGGTGTATATTCGTTGTGTCAGTTGATGTTAGACTCATACATTCTTCATGTAATTATCGCACAATTATCGTAATCATTTATTCCATTTGAAGAATTAATATATTTGTCACACTGAGAGTGGGTCGAAGACGTAGGAATTCTAAAGCTGAACTCCATTACCAAGTTATTGTCTTCAATTTCATGGTTTCAATATGTGCTTATCTTTCATAATGATGTCTGTATATTCTCTATAAAGTTTACTATTACACCTTATTGAAGTTTAACAATTAAGAACATATTCACTTTTAAATTATTGCTTGGTTAAGTAAAAGACCATGGCATTTTCAGATCACTTTGTTTCACCACGTTCCTCCTTATATAGTACGATTGTTGTTTTTCTATCCATTGGATATGGAATTTGACGACAATATTCTACAAACATTATAATAATGTAAGAAACTTCAACTAATCATAATACAAAATTAAATGCGATCTCAAAGGGGATTGAACACTTGTAAACACTTGTAAGCACTTTTCATTTGACTAACAAATTTCTTCCTTTGTTTTCAATAACAAGATCCACGTGGTGGCGATGTCCTTGACATTGCCACTAGCTTTAGGGCCAGCTATGAGCAATAGTTTTTTGCAATGGAAACAATTGTTGAAGGAGTTGTGTTTTTGCACTTGATGAATCATTTATATATAGTAATGAAATATAATATGCATTTTGCAACAAAGGAATTTGAAAGTAAACCAATAATTGTCCTTATAAACATAAACAAATATGGTCAATAGGGAAAACACAACAGAGCCAATACAGTTTGCTAGCATTGGGGGAGCGACCGCAAGGAGAACTACATTTTATATCCAAACAATATCCAGCTTTTATAAAGAGGGAATACTTTTCATGGTTCATATTTGATTTTACGAATGAAGAGTATATATATATATATATACACTATTATTAATCCCTATCATTGACTTTTATTTATTCCGATTCTTTTACCAATATTCACCAAAGCTTTTCAAAATTTTGGCTTATTAAAATGAATTTTCTAAAATCTAAGAATTAGATTGACTATTTCTTATTGAGGTATTACAAAGATTTGATAATATATTATAAAAAAAAATGGAATATAAAGAAAAACATAAATTTACCAAGCAATTATTCATTTAATACATTTAATGAAACGATATATCCAAGATATAACATTTAATGAAATGACATATATCCAAAAATAAAACATTAAATGCTCATGGAAATGACTCTCATGTCCCTGGCTTGATTGTAATCAAATTCAATTTCTAAAAGAATTTGGTACAAGTTAACTAGCACATCCACTTAATTTGTGGCCGGTGAATGCCGCTAGCGGTTATAAAATGTATTTCTTGAAAGTTGATGGTATAACGACTTGATACCATGATTGTATGGCTATATTTTGATGTGTATTAATTGGTGCATGGCATTGGCCAATGTTTAGTTGTAGTCTTAATGTAATGTTTATAATTAATTTTGTGACTTTTTAATTATAGTTAGCATAATTTTTTTATAGTAAAACAATTTTTTTCGAACTTATAAAATTAATTTGATTCCAACTTCAACAAAACTACATTGAATAGGTTTATATCGATTTTTTTTTCCATTCTATAACACACCTTATGCCTTTAATTTTAACACACATTTATTATAATTACAAATATTACTTCATTTTGTTTTTTAAATTAAAATAATATATAATTATAATAATTATAATATTATAAACTATTACTTATACAAAATATATTTTTCTAAAATATCTTTTTTTTAACTATCACATGAATAAATGATATCTCAATTAATCTCATGATCACTATACTCTTTCATGGTAATCCAACTCTATCACTCTAATAATCATTATGTATTTTTTATTGATCCATATATTATTGAATATTATATAAAATATTCAAGAACAAAGAGAGCTAAATTTGTGCAAAGTATACACATTATTTAATACAAAATTTCATCTTGTAGTGCATCTGAACCAATGGTGAAATTTGTGACTGATTGTGCAATAAGAATAGCCAATGCATGGACCATTTTGTCATGGTTATTTGCAAGAATGTTTGTTGCAAAGAGATGTATTGTTGTGTCAATGTTTGAACACTCCTATGTTGAGAAGAATCTATTAGTCCTAAACTAGAGGAGGTTCTAGTCTTCCAAGGTTGGTGTAACATTGTGGATGTTTGTGTGATGTTTGTCAATAGTTTCCAAAAATGAAGTCGGGTAGCATTAGTGCCCCTTTGACGAAAGACTATTTCAAAAATATTTACAGGTAAAATCTATCCATAAAGACATCCCTCGAGTTTCTCATGTATATAGAGGTTTTTCCATCACAGTTGGGAGTTGGCTCAAATCATTGACAATAATTATTGAATGGTTGTCGAATGTGGAAAACACTCATGCATGTGACTCTCTACACAAACAATTTAGGCCCAATGAAGCATATCTAATTAATGAGAATGTACTAAATATGTTTAATCTCTTCTTGAAACACTGATAGGGCATGTCCTTGTAAAGGCTTCATGTCCTTTATAGGAATTCGAAGCCCTGCATGTATAGTGGTTGCATGTATGTTCGACACTACAACTCCAGTAGGGGCAATAAGTAGTGATGAGCTACAACCATACACTGCTTAAGAAGATAATGTTTTTTATGGTGCTTGTAAGGTAGGATCTACTTGTTCCTATAGTTCCTTGGACGATCATACTCAATGGCGCTTTAGTTCCTTATACTTATGAATGTTTTAGGACTATGTCAAATGCAAGATGTTGAATGTGAGATAATATATTTATGGAAGTAGGTAAGGGAGTGTTATCTTGTATTAATTCACCACTCCTTTGATTGTAGTAAATGGCTCTTAGCACAGTATCCAATGTATATATTGATACTTATGGAAGATTCCATGTATGGTTGGTGTCAAACTCTCGAATTCAAAGTATGCCAAGCTTAATAATGTGGATATTTCCTTTACTGGGACTAATCTTGACAAAAATTTCCATTTATTCATCTTAATGTCGGGATGTATGTTATGGTTGGTATCCTCATCTCTAGATATTGTCTCATTGGGAGTGAGCCTATCCATGTGATCAATGTTGGAAAATCTCTCAGCAAGAACTATAGATCATAAAAGAAAGTTACAGAAGGGAAAAATATTCCAAGAAAATAAGTGGTGTCGAAAGACATTGATATATCACTTAAGCAGAACACATTAGGATCAGAACATCACAATGCATAATGGGCATGAATAACATCTTAGATCGATATGTTGGAAAACCCATAGGATCACCTTTCTATAGTCTCCATATATAACCAACTTCCTAAAAGTAGGGAAGATCTGGTCCACAGACAAGGTTCATTGGTTCTAACTATTTCCACAAAATTAGCAATGCCCCAAAGTATAGTCGGTTGTTGTAGTAGTCATGCTGACCATTCAATCATCTATTCAACTGATTATTCAGTCGCTCTATCGACTTGCCTACTCGAACCTCCAGTCAACTGCTTCGCTAATCACCTGTCGTTTAATGATTGATTGTCTCTAGAATATCCATAGGTGTGATGAACCATCAAGACCTTAGGTTCCAACATCCTATTGAACATGTATTGTCATTGATGTCAAAGGATAAAATATCAAAGTATCAGATGTCAAAGGATAATATGTCAAAGGATCAAGGGGATTGCTAAAGAACATCAGAAGAAGTTGAATACTTCCTCACACACACTCAACTTGAAGAAATGCATATGGAAGAATTCGGAAGTCACATGAGAGAAAAGTTCCCACTACGACAATGGTGACAAATGCACATATAATAATACATAAAGAAAAATATTGAAAGTGGCACATATGCTTAGATAACATTTGTGAGACTTATGAATGAAGAAAGACAAAGTCATGTGTAAAAGTCCCACAAGAAAAATTGTATGTGCTGTGACTACTTGTAAAGGAAAACATAAGTTATGTATGTGTAAAAGTCCCACAAAGATTACCTCCAGTTTTCCACTAACAAATTAATAAAGTGGGGAAATATTTAAGGTTAAAGAACTTCACCAAGTGGAGTGATATACAAGGTTAAGGAACTTCACCAAGTGGACACATCCCTTGATCCAAGAATACTAAAAATAAGCAAGAGATGGATGCGGTGAACATTGTGAAGAATGAACATCTGAGATAATTGTTTAGATAAGCTTCAGAATTCTTTGGGGTATCAATGGCTCGTTGATTGCAATAAGTATATTTACACAGTCGAGACAACACAAAATAGTAGAGGTTGAATATTCAAAAGTGTGCTAGATAAAGAGGATACTCATGGTATAGATGTGCAATGTTATTGCTCAGTAAATATGAAGACCACATAACACCAAAGGTGAATGAGTTGGAAACTTTATTCAGATGCAGATTGTGGACTTGCAGAGAAAATTAAGATCACAATAATTATCACACACCATGTTTTGGAAACTTTCTGTTCAGATGCAAATACTCAAACATAGATCGAAGAAGTTACAACAATTTTGGATTGTGGAGACATTCACAAGGATAAGGTATTTTGTATTTGCGGCTTTTTCAATGCCCTATTATTTCATATCAGGGAGGTTAGATAGGGAAAGGAGAAAGGTTTTGTAGCCTCCTTCCATTCGATGTTGGAGAATACAATCAGAGTGTTTTAGCATCCTTTTTTTTGGTGCAAATAAAAACTAGGGGGTTGGAGCGTACTTCTAGTTGCAGCTAGTAAATATAATTGGGGTGTTGCAGCATCCTTTTTGTTGGAGTAGATAAAATTTTGGGGGTCATAGAATCCTTCCAGCCGGTCCTGAAGAAGACTGTTGCAGCTGCAACGATTCTCAAATTTCTAAAAAAAATTGGGACCCTCCTTGTTGATTTTGTTGAAGACCATTTGTTTCCACTCTGCTACACGTTTGGATTGTCTGAGGCCAGCTTTTTCTTGATTTTCGGGAATTTGTTTGAGCCTAAAAATGCTTTGGATTGTAGAACTTAGTAGGTTTCATGCTGTTTTATCGTTGTCAAAGTTTGGTCGAGGTTTAAAATGGGATTTTAGTTTCCGCTTTTTCGGAGGACAATCAGAGATTGTGTCGATGATTAAAATCTTTCACCGATCACGCATTTTATTGTTTAAAAATATTGCTTTGCAATGTTTTGGAAGGTGTTGTGATTCTGATCGGAGGCCGAGGGTTGATTGTGTTCCACCGTTGCAGCCCTAGAGTAGACTAACTATCCGTCGGACTGCTTTTCCTTTCGTCGATGTCTTGTTCTATTTTTCTCCAATGTTGACTAGTCTATGGAATTCTTGACCGTTTAACTTCTGTCATTGCGGCTATGTAGCGCACTAACCATACGATTCTTTAGTAGATCTGAACTCCGACGTTTTATCGTGCTAGATTTTGGTTTGTGCTCTGGAACCCCTAGACTATGGGGCACCCACCGTTGTGGCGTTCCAGTGAACTAACCGACTGATGTCAAGTGTTCCGATTCGCTGATAGGGATTTTTATATGCCCATTTATTGATCATTTTCCCGTCGTTGTTATGAGCTTGTAACTGGTTTCATGAATGATGGGTGTGCTTTGTTTTTATCAAGTTGAGATTTTCACGTGAAAACGCAGTCCCGGTTTTTTTTTCTTTCAATACTCATTTTATTCGTATTATGGTTTATGTTTATTGAAAATAGTCTAGATAAATGATTAGTTTTCGTTTGATCGCAGACAGACATAGGAAATTTTCCTAGATCCATTTGAAGACCATTGCGGCGAAGGAGATGTAGCTAGAGGACAAAGCATGCTAAAGCATAGAGAAGCAGAGTTGTTTCTCGAGGAAAAGAAAATAACGAAGGTCTGAGACCAACAAGGTCTCATAGGGACCAAGGAATTGTAGAACGTAATCATTAAAGAGCAAAGGCTTAGGCTTGGGCAGTTCGTTAGTTACCAAGCCGGCCCCGTTTTATAAAAGTTTTTATCTGAAACGTAACGTTTGAATCATGAGCATTCACAAAATGACAAAACTATGATATTAAAAAGGTTGGTGGGAAACCGAAAGGTTTGGAGCTGGTTCTTGTATAAATATACGAAAGTTAGTGGGAAGGGGGGGGTTTTCCCAGTGAGACTTCTGAAAAACTTGTTGTAAGAGGAACTATTTCGTTTTGCAATAATATAATTACAATTTTGCCTATTGGAGAAAGTGTTGTGTGGAATGTTCAAATGAGGTGAAATGAACAATGTTGAAGGCGAATTATTTCATTTGAAGGGGAATTATTTCATTTTCAGCTGCGTTTCATTAATTGTGAGATCGTTCTAACTTTCTGAACCTATGTTCTTGTATGAATGTTCTCTGGTTTATTCTATGATAATTTCCACTATGAGTAATGAATGTTTTAACAAACGACGAGCTATCTTGTTGTGCATATCTCTATTCATGTTTATGTGTTTTGATTCTAAGAACAACTATTTGTGATTTATCTTAACATATGAGCAGTAATACATTACTCATTAATTGATCATCTTGCTCCGTAGGGTCAGCTTAGTTAGTCTTGTTTTCTGTTGTGTGTGTGATTTAGATGCGAGAGAGTTTAAGACGAGGTAAGAACCTGTGCATCACATTGTGACCGCTCCTTGTATTCTTTATCAATCTACATGTTAGATAGGCACTTGCATATCATACTTAAAGTTAAAAAATACAAAAATATACATGGTGGACCGGGCTGCAACTGGTAAAACCCTTTATTTTTGTTACTTGACCTATGGTAGCCGGACCGCAAACCAGATGGATTCCCCATACCAAACAGTCATGGGCTAGTTGGGAATGTTGACTGGGAAGAATCCCTTGCTGTTGTTGCCTACGAATTTCCAGGCCTCAACAATTTCTGGTGCTAGAAGGAGGGCCACCAATGCATGGCTGGCCTGGGAAATCCATTTCCTCGAAATTACTCCACCAGTGATAGTTTTGAAAGTAGTTTATTTCCTGATCTGAATACTGAAGAGAATAGAGAACATTTGTATTCTGTAGACAATGAAGTTGTCAATAATTTGAAGAGACACACTAGAGCATATGTGAAGAGTATTAGGGGATTACCTACTATCCCTAATTTACCCCAAAGAGAATACAAGAAGAGAGACCGTCCCATCTTGGAAGATTCAATGTTGGTTGGAGATTTGGAAGAATTAGTAGAAGTAGCATTACAGGAAGTTGTTCACCTTTGAATCAAGTAGGCCCAAATACACCTTATTGTTCTCCTATGCATACTCCTCTTCTCTCACCTCCTCACTCTCCACCCAGGCAAATGGTAGGCGTAAATGTAAATTAGCCACCTAACCCACCAAATCCACCACCTGCTTGGAAAGCCAGGTCACCTCTAAACTTAGCACCTTTGTTGCATGACTTACCTCAGGCTTTTGAAAAGATGTTTCCCAAGTTTGACCCAAATGAGAATATTTTAGTAGACGACCATTTGCAAAGTTTCTATTTCGCCATAGAAGGGTTAAAGGCTGGAGAACATGAAGACGTGGTCTGCAGATTTTTTCCACATACCCTTAAAGGAGCAGCGACTTCATGGTATTTTGGTCTGCCTACTAATTCAATCCCAGATTGTGACACCTTCAAAAGAATATTTAGAAGCAAATATGCAATCCAAAAAACTCATGCGGCTCTCATGAAAGGACTGTGCACTTTAAAGAAAGAAAGAAAAGAAAAGGTCCATAATTTTACCCAAATATTTGCAGCTTATCTTAAAAAAATTTCTGAAATTGATAAGCCCTCGGATAAAGTTCTGATTGAGTATTAAACTTCAGCTCTAGGGCCTGATTTGGCCATGTTTTCCAAAATGAAAGCCAAACCCATGCTAGCAGAGACTTATGAAGAAGCGGAGAGAGTAGAGGCTGAAAAGGAAAGCGTCAAAGATTATCCTGAGCAGTCGGGAGGAAAAAATGGTGGGAAGAAAGCTTTGTTATTTACTAAGCCTAAAGAGGAGCAATCACATGATTTTGAAGGAATGGCAAAGATGATGCAGAAGCTCTCCCACAGAATAATAGATTTGGAGAAGGAAAAGGAAGCCCATAAGTTATATAATCCTTATTACAAGAAAAAAAAGGACAACAATCAATCCCAACCCCCTCTACACAGTCCTGCATCGATGAACTTAACAGAAGTAGGGATGGATAACTTTTGTACTTTCCACCAACAACCCCATTCTGAGAAGAATTGTCCTCAATGGATAAATTCAATGACATTGATGATGAATCAGCTGTTGGATTCCAAATTAACTGAGGATAATGATGAAGAGGGAAAAGATAATAATAAATTAATAGAAAAACAAGAGGATGATGCCATGGTTTTATGGGACTGTGTATGGTTGTTTGACACTGAAGAAGAAAAGAATCCGAGACATGAAGATATCTCAGAAACGAATGTGACAACGAGAAGCTAAGGGTTGATTAAAGAAAATAGTCCTATGCTCCCAAACATTAAGAGAATTCAAAAGAATGTAAAGAAATTTCAAAAAAACACCTTAGCTAATAAAATTCGGGAGTTTACCGTTACGAGTCAAAATCTGAAACAGATCAACATGCCTACTAAGCTCATTGAAGAGAAGATCAATAATGTGAAAACAAATCTCACAGAACATAAGATGGATTATGACATCGTGGAGGATATCAAGAAGGTAAAGGAAAATATCTCGTTATTTGAGATGTGTAACGTGCCGCAGCAGAAAGAAAAATTATTGAGAGCACTTGAAATATCAAAGGAGAAGCTTCCCACCGACAATCAGCCCCAAGAAGAAGAAATTGGTGAAGCAAGTGTGGGAGGTAAGCCTAAATACAAGACTCCACATTTTCTCCTTACCTTTGAAATTTTCAACCATAACGTGCACAATTGTCTAGTAGACTCAGGGGCATCAGTAAATGTTATGCTGATGTCGGTCTGCAAAAGGATAAATGGAAAACCTAAACCATCTACCTGGAAGGTCATTCAGTTGGATAGATCAAATGTGAAGGTAATTGGGGAAATGGAGGATGTTCTCATTCACTTATCTTCAAATGATAAGGTATGTCAATTCATTGATATTGTAGTAGCAGACATACCTGAGGCTTATGGACTTATTTTAAGTAGAGATTGGTCGGCAAAGATGAATGGATATTTTGCTTCGGACTGGTCAAATCTATGGCTACCTTATAAAGGAAGCCCAAATCAAATTAAGGTTTTAAGGGAGCCCCACATGAAACACAATGTCACTCAGCTAGAAGGTAAGAATGAACCAGTGAATTCTGTTTTGGGAAATTACTTCATTGAGCTAGAACCATGAAACTATCAAGCGAAAGAAGCCAGTGGTAACTCAGATACTTAGCCTGATCTCCTTCGGTTTTCATAGGCTGATGAAATTGATTGTAAAATAGTAGACTTAGCTGTAGATGTAAATGTAGATTCAAATACATTGCATTTCCCCCCATTTAAAAGCTTATCAAAATGAAGTATGGGATTTGCTTAAATGTTTTCATGCATTTAATATTATATCGATTCCTAGACTTAAGAATGCAACAGCTGACTTGTTAGCCACCTCAGCTATGAGGCTTGTGCCCTCTAATAATCGGTGTTCTATTGAATTGCTTTTTAGGCCTTCGGTTCGAGATATGATTACCAACTTACGGGTTTTTGATGATGATTAGCAGATTCTGGAATGTTTGACAAATGATGAAACCTTCAAAGGGGCAATCATTGATGACGAAGAACATCGGGCCGAGATAAAATTCGATAATTTTATTCCTAAATGAGTCAGGAATTTAGAGTGGATGTTTGATCTAAACGATAATTCAGAAGGCCAGTAAATGTGAAGACTCATAGCTCGTCTCTACAGTTCGAGTTGATTAATTTAGGGACTAAAATTGAGCCTAAATATGTGAATTTGGGAAAGTGTTGCTCTCCAGGTGAAAGAAATAAGTTCATCAGTCTGTTCAAACAATACAAAGATGTTTTTGCCTGGACATATGAAGATCTGAAAACATATGACACCATTATTATTCAGCATGTTATCCCCATCAAATATGGGGTCAAGCCTTATCAACAGCCTTTGAGGAAAATGCATCCAAAATTGGAGCCTCTAATTCATAATGAAGTAAAGAAGTTGGTGGATGCTAAAATTATCTTCAAAGTTAGACACTCGGAATGGGTTTCAAATATGGTACCCATAAGAAAGAAATCTGGAGAGATTAGACTATGTGTGGATTTCAGAAACCTAAATCGTGCTTCAGATAAAGACAATTATCCTGTCCCACCCATGGAACATATATTGCAAATGGTTTCGGGTTCTGAGTTATTTTCTTTATTAGATGGATTCTCTGGCTACAATCAAGTGTTAGTGGCTGAGGAAGATAGACTTAAAACTACATTCAGAACAAGATGGGGGACTTTTGCTTACAGAAGAATGCCCTTTGGACTCATAAACGCTGGAGCTACTTTCCAAAGGGCTATGGACATAAATTTCCGCGGTCTGATTGGCTGCAGTGTTGTAGTATACCCCGATGACATCACAATATTCTCAAAGAAAAGAGAATAACATGCATTCCATATAAAACGGATTTTCAAACGCTGCCGAAAATATGGTATCTCATTAAACCCCAAGAAGTGTGTGTTTGATGTTACCGAAGGAAAGCTACTGGGTCACGTGGTTTCTAAGAAGGGGACCTCCATAGACCCAGAGAGGATCAAAGCTATCGAACAGATTCCTTTACCCCATAATAAAAAGGGCATGCAATCATTTATGGGGACAATAAATTTCGTGTGAAGGTTTGTGCCATATTTCGCTCAAATTATTAAACCTTTGCAGCAAATGGTGAAACAAAGTGTACAATTCAAGTGGACTGATTTAGAGAAGAATGCATTTAGTAAAATAAAGACATCTGTTGTGCATGCACCCTCCCTCAAAAGTCTGGATTTTGAGAAAGATTTTATTTTGTACACTTTCGCATCTGACGATTCACTAGCGGCAGTGCTTACCCAAAAGGAAGATGGGGGAGAGGAGTTCCCCATATCATTTATGAGCATTGGTCTGTAGGGGGGCGAATTGAATTACCCAGCTGTGGATAAACAAGATTACACGGTCTTCAAAGAGGTAAAACAATTCAGGCCGTATATACTTAAGAATCGGACAAAGGTAATAGTTCCACACCCAGCTGTGAGGTCTCTCTTCGTACAAAAGGAATTAGGAGAAAGAAGAGGCGACTGGGTAACAGCTTTACAGGAGTATGACCTCGAATTCAAGCCAGCCTCCATAGTTAAAGGGCAAGGATTGTGCAAAATAATGACTGAGAGTAAAGACAATGAAGAAAATAACTAGGAAAATGAAGCTGAGTTACATTTGATGGATGTATGTCCTCTTTTCACAGCTCCAGATTCCTAGTATCGAGATCTTGTGACTTACCTTCAGGAGGGATTGCTACCAGAACATTGGAGTTCTAAACAAAGAAGAGCATTGCATCTTAAATTAGCTTCATATCAGATTGTTGAAGGAATATTATTCAGGAATAATTATGATGGAGTTCTTCTTAGATGCTTAGAGAAATAAGATGCGAGCAAGGTCATGATAGAGTTACATGATGGGCCTGTTGGAGGACATTTTTCCAGAGATACAACAGCCCATAAAATTCTGAGAGTCAGATACTATTGGCCCACATTGTTCAAGGATGCACATGCCCATGTCAGAAAGTGCGACATCTGCCAGAGGTGTGGTGGAAGACAAGCTAAAGCAGCAGGACCATTACAGCCTGTGATGATAACAGAACGATTTGAGCAATGGGGAATTGATATCATTGGAGAGATAAAACCAAATTCTTCCTTGCAACACAAGTATATTCTGACAGCAACTGATTACTTCACGCGATGGGTCGAAGCCATTCCGTTGCATAAAGTGAATGAAGACGCGGTCATGGACTTCTTGCAAGATCATATTATGACCAGGTTTGGGGTTCCAATGTCTCTAGTTTTTGATGATCTTATTTATTTTTTCTCTATTAGATTAACTGCATTTGCTCATGAAAAAGGGATTAAGTTGCATTATTCTGCAAATTATTATCCGCAAGGAAATGATTTGGTAGAATCTACAAATAAGAATCTGATTAGAATCTTAAAAAAGACTGTGATAGAAAACCAAAGAAGTTGGCATTCAGCATTACCAAATGCTCTTTGGGCTGATAGAGTCACACCTAAGACTTCCTTAGGTGTGTCACCGTATACCCGTGTTTATGGAAAAGAGGCCATTCTGCCCCCCAATATCATGCTACCCTCTTCCATAACAGCTCAGGAGTCAAGAGGATCAGATAATGAAGTCTTGCAGATAAGAATCCATAATCTTTTGAAGGTGAAGGAATCTAGATACAAAGCCAGAGAACGTTTTAAGCAACAACAGGAGGTAGTAAAGAGGTGGTTTGATAAGCACAAAGCTGGAACAAAAGAATTTGAAGTGGGAGATTTGGTTCTTAAGTGGGATTCACCCACATGATGAGAAGGGAAAGCACACGAAGTTTCAATAGTTATGGGTAGGCCCTTTCCAGATTGCAGAAAAACTTGGCCCCTCAACCTATAAATTGCAAGATTTACAGGGATGGGAGGAGAACTTACCAATAAATGGTTTAGTTCTTAAAACTTATTTTTCTTGATTTTTTGTTTTCATTTTTGTTTTGTACATAAATAAATTGATTCGTTTTTCCACTTCGTTTTGTTCCTTTCCGTCTTTGTTTAGTTTAGTTTTCTTTTGATTTCAATAAAAGAGGCAAACTTTTGGTTGCATGGAAAGCATCAGAGCCTTGGGTAGATTGAGATTTTTGGGTATTAGACTGTATCTTATTGCTTGAATCTGATGGAATTTTTCTAGTAAGTAGTTTTCCTAAATGGCTACGAACACATTGAAGTCCGGCGTAATCCCTGAAAATAACTCAGATTCAAAAGGTTTGGAATACTATTTCGAGGCTCCATCCATTTCACATCTAAAATGTCCTAGGGGGTGACAGCAAAAGACCTGTGGAAAGGAAGTAAGGTAAACAGTTTATTATATATAAATGATCCCATGCTAAGATTTAAAATCCTAAAGGCTGATAAGAGTCAAAACTCCTAAAAGAAGCAATACATATCAAAGCAAAGTATCAAAACATATGAATACAAATTTGCCAAAAGTTTTTCTCCATCTGTGAGCTGAAAAGTAAATACATCTCTCACACAAAAGGACTCTATGGATAGAAGAGCCTGAATAAAATTCAGAAAGAAAGGCATAAGGAGGACTCAAAAGAACAAAAGGTTCAAAAGGCACAAAAGTGTGAAATGGCATGGGAATGGGGAACAAATGAATATTTCTATTTACCATGTGTTACAATCCTATGGTGTCTAAGTTGGAAGCTACCCAAAGACAGAGGTAAAATGAAATTCATATACTTCTCCTCAAAAGAGTTATCTTGACTTTGAGATTTTGGGTTCCATTTCCTAAAATTGGACTATCATCAATGATTAAAAGTACATATATTTGCCATTACAGGAATTCAGACATCTAGAAGATTTAAACATGTCAGTTTTACTGCTAAACAGTTTGTTACTTAAGGAGGAATTTGTTCAGAGATCTGGGTTCACCAGTTAGCCACCAATTGTTGCAGCTGCAACGATTCCCAAATTTCTAAAAAATTTTGGGACCCTCCTTATTGATTTTGTTGAAGACCGTTTGTTTCCACTCTGTTACACGTTTGGATTGTTTGAGGCCAGTTTTTTCTTGCTTTTCGGGAATTTTTTGGGGCCTGCAAATGCTTTGGATTGTAGAACTTAGCAGGTTTCATGTTGTTTTATCGTTGTCGAAGTTTGGCCGAGGTTTAAAATGGGATTTTAGTTGCCGCTTTTTCGGAGGACAATCAGAGATTGTGTCGATGATTAAAATATTTCGTCGATCACATGTTTTATTGTTTAAAAATATTGGTTTGCGATGTTTCGGAAGGTGTTGTGACTCTGATCGGAGGCCGAGGGCTGATTGTGTTCCGCCATCGCGGCCCTAGAGTAGACTAACTGTTCGTCGGACTGCTTTTCTTTCGTCGATGTCTTGTTCTATTTTTCTTCGATGTTGACTAGTCTGCGGAATTCTTTACAGTTTAACTTCTGCCGTTGCGGCTATGTAGCGCACTAACCATCTGATGCTTTAGTAGATCTGACCTCCGACGTTTTATCGCATCGACTTTTGGTTTGTGCTCCGGAACCCCTAGACTATGGGTCACCCGTCGTTGCGACATTCTAGTGAACTAACTGACCGATGTCAAGTATTCCGATTCACCGATAGGGATTTTTATATGCCCGTTTCTTAATCGTTTTCCCACTGTTGTTATGAGCTTGTAACTAGTTTCATGAATGACGGGTGTGCTTTGTTTTTATCAAGTTGAGATTTTCACGTGAAAATGCAGTCCCAGTTTTTCTTTTCTTTCAATACTCATTTTATTGGTATTATGGTTTATGTTTATTGAAAATAGTCTGGATAAATGATGAGTTTTCGTTTGATCGCAGACGGACATAGGAAATTTTCTCAGATCCATTTGAAGACCATTGCGGTGAAGGAGATGTAGCTAGAGGACAAAGCATGCTAAAGCATAGAGAAGCAGAGTTGTTCCTCGAGGAAAATAGCATAATGAAGGTCTGAGACCAACAAGGTCTCAGAGGGACCAAGGAATTGTAGAGCGTAATCATTAAAGAGAAAAGGCTCAGGCTTCGGCAGTTCGTCAGTTACCAAGTCGGCCCCGTTTTATAAAAAACATTATCTGAAACGTAACGTTTGAATCATGAGCATTCGCAAAATGACAAAACTATGAGATTAAAACGGTTGGTGGGAAACCCAAAGATTTGGAGCTGGTTCTTGTATAAATATACGAAAGTTAGTGGGAAGGGGGGGGCGGATTTTTCCCAGTGAGACTTGTGAAAAAATTGTTGTAAGAGGAACTATTTCGTTTTGCAATAATATAATTACAATTTTGCCTATTGGAGAAAGTGTTGTGTGGAATGTTCAAATGAGGTAAAATGAACAATGTTGAAGGGGAACTATTTCGTTTTCAACTACGTTTCATTAACTGTGAGATCGTTCTAACTTTCTGAACCTATGTTCTTGTATGAATGTTCTCTGGTTTATTCTATAATCATTTCCACTATGAGTAATGGATGTTTTAACAAACGATGAGCTATCTTGTTGTGCATATCTCTGTTCATGTTTATGTGTTTTGATTCTAAGAACAACTATATGTGATTTATCTTAACATATGAGCAGTAATACATTACTCATTAATTGATAATCTTGCTCCGTAGGGACAGCTTAGTTAGTCTTGTTTTCTGTTGTGTGTGTGATTTAGATGTGAGAGAGTTTAAGACAAGAGGTAAGAACCTGTGCATCACATTGTGACCACTCCTCGTATTCTTTATCAATCTGCATGTTAGATAGGCACTTGCATATCATACTTAAAGTTAAAATTACAAAAATATACACGGTGGACCGGACTGCAACCAGTAAAACCCTTTATTTTTGTTACTTGACCTACGGTAGCCGGATCGCAAACCGGACGGATTCCCCATACCAAACAGTCACGGGCTAGTTGGGAACGTTAACTGGGGAGAATCCCTTGCTGTTGTTGCCTGCGAATTTCCAAGCCTCAACAAAGACATACAAAAGTTGGTGCTTCCACAACCGAAGAGCAGAGTTGTTCACAGGAAAGATATTGAATCCACAAGTCACATTTTTTGCAGTCAAACATATATCTGTTCATGCTAGTGGCCGAAGTTTGTGAGTCGGTGATCACACAGATTGAAGTTGTTGCAGGTCGGTGCCAAAAACCCGCATATTGTGCTTGGGGATCAGGTCAACACCTGAAATTAGTGGGTGCTAATGTTTAGAAATTGAAATATCCCACTAATGTAATTATACACATATATTTATAGATATACAATTATTCTTCGGATATTTGTGCATTGTTACATTTGTTATTGAGCTGCTGAAAAGTTTTTAATTGGTGAAAATCTGTCATGGATAAATAATATACATATATGCTTAAGTACTGATTCACCTTCCCCCCTCTTAGTAATAAGATAAATCCAACAACTGGTATCTGATTGGGTGTCTTCAGTAACATTTTAACATCTGGAAGAATGATCTAGTGCATATATGGATAAGTAAGAAGGTTTGTTCACCAACAGGGCTCCAATATTTGATGGCTCTAACTATGTTTTCTGGATGATACATATGTTTGGAAATTAGTGGAAGATGGATATGATTTTTCGAAAGCTGCAGATGAGTCAGAAGAAAACGATGAGCGCACAACCTATAGAACAGTTCCAACTGACCCTGAAAATAAAAGACAATATGAACGGAATGCACTAGCAAATAATTCATACTGTGTGGGCCATTTGATGCCAAGTTGACCAAAGTAATGCAATGCACTACAAAAAAAATAAGTCTATGACAAGTTAAAGAGTATTTATAAAGGTGATGAAAAAGACAAGAAGGCCAAATTGCAAACATTCTCAGCATAATTTGAAACTCTCAAGATGAAGGAGGAGGAAGATGTTTCCACATAATTTATAAGAGTGCATGAGATACTAAAATCTATAGCAGGTATTGGAGCTACAATTGAATAAAATTCAGTTGTACAAAAGATCACGAGAACTCTTCCTACACGGTTCAATTCGAAAGTGTCAATTTTGGAAGACATGTCTGACTTGGACAACCTAACCAAGCATAAAATGTATGGAATTCTTGCAACATATGAGATGAGAATAGAACCTAAGAATGAATCCAGGAATAAATCTACGTTTTAATCCACAAGGAAGACAAAATCCATCAATAATGAATGCAAAAATATACCTGACTTGTTGGATGAAGAAGAGGCTAACTTTGTGAGATGACAAGGTAAGTACAAAGGTAAGCTACCTTTTAAGTGATTTAAATGTGGCAGGATTGGACATTTCGCTTCAAAATGAACACACGAAGAAAACAAAGATAGTGATAGTGATGAAAAGTTCAACTATCAAGAACCCTAGAAGCAAGCATCAACATAACAGAGTCACGGACATCAATTAAATTCATAGGCAGCAATAGATACTATACACCAAGGAAGATGATGTTTTAGAAGAGGAAGAAAAAAATGATATCTCGAGGGCTGTACTGTTCATGGCGCTAGTCTAAGATGAAAAATCAACAAGAGGAAAGTATTCAATTAAGGGAGCTCCAACTAGTACATAAAAGATGACAAAGAAATGAGCTTACAATGGTATACACCTTCCCTCTCCAAAGTTTGAGGAAAAAAAATAAAGCGACACAAAATAATCATTCATATTGGAGAACACTGTTGAAAATAAACACTCCTCTGATGAAATCACAATCCCATTATTGAAGTTCAAATTTAGAGAAGAGTTCAGTTGCATTGAAGAAATTTCTAGGTCTGAAGATGAGGACAATATTGATGTCGACTGGGAAGGTGAACTGATTAGCGCTCTAGAAGATTTGAAGATATCAAGAAAAGATAACAAGGCGCTAAAGGAACAATTGGAAAAGGTAGAAGAACAGGTCAAGCATATCAACGATACACATGAAGCATTGAAGAAACATATGATTCAAAGAAGAGGAATTTTATGCAAAAGAGAGAAACAAGGAACTAGAAGAAAGAGATTGTGCACTTGAAAAATTATGGAGGGAGTTAGAATTAGTGAATGAGCTACTGTAGAGACAAATTGTGCTAAAAGAATTAGAAGTTACACATTTAAAAGATAAAACAATTTGCACAATTCGAGGGAAGGTTGGACCATGCATTGATGTAGACACTTTCACAAATCCAGTACCTTAATTGAACCATTTGGGGCTGTGAAAACACTCAAATTTACCATTTAATGTGTTCCATATATTTTCTTTCCTTTTTCCATTATTTAAGAATAATAATTACAATGAAACTTAAACAAATGAATTGGTTTCTTATAATTTCACTAAGTATATATATAAGAAGTATTACAAACAAATCTATGTGAATGGATTAATATAAATTTAATTATTTTAAATAAAACATTTAGTGCATATCTATAAATTACTAACACATATTAAATAGTAAATAAAATACAATCATACACACAAGATGCATTTTCTGAAAATGTAGCTGACTGCCTGTAGACTAGTAACGTTCCACCCAGCCATAGACTTTGTCAAGCCATATCTTTCTTTGACACAGTCACCCCCAAGCTGGGGATATTCATCCATAAGAAGGTACTGGTTCTTACTCTATAGCCATCTCATTCCTCTAGCACCCCCTTTTCCCTTCAACCTACTAACCTAAGGAATGGGGCTCCCTTCTTTGAGATAACAGTCCCTAAGGCTCCCTTCTCCGAGTTAACAGTCCATTTGGTTTGTTACCCCAATTTCCTCTAGGGATATAATGCATGAAGGTCAAGTAATATCTATGTCATGGCCTTAAGAGATTCCACTATTCATGGTATAATTCAAGTGTATCATAAGGGTAATTGTGATATGGATTCTTTAGCATTCATGGGATTCAATTCTAACATACAATGAAGGTAAAACTCTTACAATAAATGTTGTATTTACTTTGACATGAAAGGATGCTAAATCATTAGGGAATAATGAATCCCACGATGAGCTTAACTCCCACTATTTATAGGTAAATTCAAGAATTGCCTAAGTGGCAGAAGGTGGGATGAGAGTTATCCACATGGTACCCATGCAATGGAACTAAATAACACTAAGGGTGATGTGGGATAGACACATGGAATTCATGCAATGGATTACCTTTCTCTACCCCTTGTGGAATCATATCCCCCCATCTCTTCTTCAGCCTCTGGTTTGCAGTAGTCCTGGTTTTTATATTAAAGTTGAAAGATACATTCAAATTTACATAACTTGTTTAGGTTTCGATCATTCATGTTTGAATTATATACATTTTCATGTTATTTACATAATTACATTATGGGGTAAAAATTGGGGTGTTACGGACACCCAAAACAAGTTCAAAAACAACTCGACTATACTAGATGAAATCCTGATATTCCAACGATCTCCAAAATATAAAAATGGCATTATATATGAAAAGGCTAGCGATGACATGTGTGACAAAGGAGAAATTTGGTTCCAACCAACATGCTACATTTCACAAAGAATTTGAACAACTTGCAAGAAATGAGAAGTCTAGGTATGCTAACACTTTCATATATAAAAATACCATAAGTTCTGTAAAATGTTGGAGATGTAATTTTCTTGGACATATAGTGAAATACTATCACACCATAAGGTGCTATGTGTGTGATAAATATGGGCACAAGACCTCGCAATGTTTCATGAAAGTACAACAATGAAGGAAACCCGTTTGGTACAAGTTTCTGAAAGAGTGTCCACCCCAGGAGAAGAGGTTGGTTATGCACCAGAAGTGTTAGGTAAGAAATGTGTCTTAGGAGTGCGCAAAAAATTTAGACAACGTCAATACAACTTAAACTATCAAAAATATGTGGATAAGGAAGATATCTCAGGAGTGTGTAGAAGATGGAAATAACAACTGAACAATACCAACAACAAGTGATTGTTGCGTACATTGCTAACCTAGAGGGGTTATGCAAGATCCTTGAGTCTAAAATAGGTACATCAGAAACTCAAGGATTGATTTAGTAAGTTAGTATGCATTGAGTTCATTTGAAGAGATTTTATTGTATATTTTGAAGGGTGTTGCTATTATTATCAGAGAGAAAATTTTCATGCATACAAGAATAAGGAAACAAATATGCAAGTAATACATAATTATTGTGCATAAGTTCAAATGCACATTTTTGGTATCGGGGGCCCCCATTTTTAAGTTATCTATATCTCTATTACACCCAAAGATGGCCATAGCCCTATGAATTTCCCAACCAAACATTTCTACATGAGAGAAATAGTTTATAGTTTTTAGGCTTCCCACTTGATCTACAACTTGGGCTATACAAAGATCTTTAAAAATTGAGATCCAATGACATCGAAGGAGATGGAGGATGGGTGATGTTTACACATTATGAAAGGATTCCTCTAAGAGATGCTCCATCCCCTCTAAACTAAGATCTAGATGAGGATATAGAGAGATGCCAAATGGAAAAGTGTCAAATTCTAGATGTTACGAGGAATCATTTTGTTTTCATTCTTACCTCATGAAAGACACTTAACCAAGATTTAAGTCAGAATTCAACTTGAATAAGTGTTTCCCCAATAAATATATCCTTGTAAAATTTGTGTCTATCATGCAGGTGTAATGGATTTAAGATGTGTGTTTTCTTCTTTAATGAAGAATTTTCAGTGACGTCTAAATACCCACCATGGATCCTCAATGTGCATATTCGCTTAGGCACCTTAACACATATTTAATCAATGCTTGAGACTCTTCCTCTCAACCATTCACAAGACAATCTCAATTATTTACCTTTTATGCATTCACTCCATTAGGAAGTTCTTTATCACAAGTGTAAAATTCCAAGCAAGAAGAGCCTTGGTTATTGAATTACCCTTAAGAGATATGGTATGGTATTCCTTTGGTTAAATATAATGAAACTTGACACAACCACATGGAGTTACAAGGTTATTCATTTCCCTATCTCTTTACTAACTACGACCATGGTTTCTTATCAATCCCAATCAATTTCCATCTCGTACCAATAACACATCCTTCAAGGTTACTACCAATTCACACTTACTCTCAATCTCATGGATTCATGGTACTCATTAGAGGTTGTTGTAGTCATGGAGAAACATTTGAATTTCTTTTGATAATGGAACAATAATGGAGGAAGAAGTTATCGTTTCAAAGTAACATTATATACATTCCTAACACGGTACGTATGTATCCTAAAAAAATACCCATCCTAATGATATTCAGACACCTATGCTCAAGATGGCAGTAATTTTTCTTTTCACCACTTACTTAAAGGCGGGGAGTTCTTGAGTTGACTCATGTAAACAAAATATTTTCACATGGGTTCATCCTCCCCTCTTTTGGACTTATAGCTCCTTGTGCTCATAGTAACCATCTTGGACATTTAAATTATATTTTAAATTAACTTTTATATAAGACATGTGTAACATGGTAACATTATCATATGACACAAACAAACCAAACTTGTGTCAATCACTATGCAATATCTATCATGTCCAAAGCTAGTTAAAAATGACCATTGTTCTCAAATGAAACCTTGACCTCAATATTTACATTAAGACTATGCAATTCATGATCACTAATTAAAATAAGGTGCATTCAATAAAAGGCCCACATGGAATATGTACATCCTAAATATTGATTACAATATAGAGAATTCATCCCTTAACCCATATGCCTTAGGATCCAAGCATGCAAGTTGTTACCCTTTAATACAAAGAAATCAAGGTAGAAGACTAAGTATCACTAGTAAATATTATAGTATTGCCTCTTTCAAACCCATACATTTTTGAGGGAAATGGTTTCTTATTATGAGGAAAAGACCATTGAATGATTGTGGATTAAAAAAAAAAATTAATTGAAGTCATGAGCATTTCAAATGTTGTGTAGGTCATTAAAAAGTTCTTGCAAAGTAGTTGATGTTTGCATTGAAGTCAAATATGATTATTTTTTGAACCCCATGTGTGCTTCATAGTTTAAATCTTGTTTTCAAATATATTGTTCATGTTGAACTTAAATGGATGAAATAACTATGAAATAAGTAAACAACATTAATTTTTTTTATAAAAAATTACCAACATGCATAGGATGTATAACCAATTTCCCCATATTCAACTTTTAAAGGTTGGAGAAACTAAATTTTCATCCCACTATATCATGATTTAAGTGGTCATATGACACGAGGGAATCCTTGTCTTCCATAGTTCTTAGTCCATGATGCTGAACATGGAAACAAGCCAACACCAAAAGCATTTTATTTGAAGTTACAATTATTGACAAGGCTGGGTGGGCTCAAATTGAGTTTTTTCTTTCCATAATGGAGCCTCTAATTGATTTGTTACAACTTTATGATATGGATGTGCCTATATTGGAAAACATTTATGATAGGTCCAAGTATATGTTGGAATGACTTCAATAGGTTCTTAAAGAGCAAGCCATGTTTTGTATAGAATCTTAAAGGACATAATTATTAGATGGCCTAAATACAATACACATTTCCATTTTCTATCCTATTCCTTGAATACAAAGTTTTATACTGAGGATTACTTAGCTAAATCTGGGGGTAAACATAGGTCTTGGACATTGAAAGGGAGATGGTCACTAGCTTTAGAACATCATTTACTAGGATATGTTCTCATATAATGGATATAACTGAGTTAGAAAGTTTGAAGTGGTGCATTTGGAATTGTAAATGCACTTGTTGATAGGGGCTCCATGAAGACTATTGTACGGTTGTCATATTTGGTGCTCAAAACCTAGCATATAGGGGAGGGCAAGAGTTTGTTCTGGTTAAATCCGTGCTAAAAGCTATATCAATATTTTTGGTTTCTTTCACTTACATTCCAAAAGGTGTCTTGGAAAATAAAACTTTCATATGTTTGAATATTTTTAGCAATGAAGAGAAACTTGAGCACTTAGAGAATGATATCATCCATTTGTTAAAGAGAATTTGATTTCAATCAACAAACAAAGAATCTCTTGTACACATTCACTTAAATGTTTTCCTTATCTCTCGATCAAAGGTATGTAGAGGACCTTCAATACTTTGGTATACTTACCTTTGGTTATGGATACGGGCCTTCAACATTGTGAGATATGATTCTTGACGATGCAAACTTGGGTACATTGAATGCTTCACCGTGAGCTCCTACAATGACCCTCTTCATGTTGAGGACAAGATGTGCTCATATGGGTAGGCTATGGGAAGTTATTTTGCTTATGTTGTCATTAAACAACAAGATATGGTTACTCTTTTGACCATGGTCCTTTTATTTCGAAAGATGTGGATGGTGGACACTATGAACAAGAGTATGATAATCCTACTTGTTTTTCATTTTTGTGATTTTGAGATCTTAGAATTTTCATGAGAAGCTATTTTTTTTAGTAATTTTGGCATTTCCGAATTTTAAAGTATTCAAGTTATATATAAAATGACTAATATATTCTACTATCTTATGATGTACTTCTACATTTTGTATGCATTATGAATTATGTTTCTAATTTATGTTTTCCCAATATTTCTACCTTTTTTTAGCATAGAAATATATTTATATATAAATTTTAAGGATCAATTGAGATTCCCAAATTCTAGACTATTCAAGACTGTTGCCACAACTGCACCAAATCCTTCTACCAAATTCCAAATCCAATAGGAACCCACTTCTCATGTAAGTTCAAATGTTAAAGAAAAGAATAGATGGTAAGACATAAAAGTAGAAAGGGAAATATTGATACTCCTAAACATTATTATCAAAAAACCATTGTGCCAAGAGGCACTTTCTACATCCCAAGTGGATGAGATGTGTCACTTCTATAATGGTGATGTGGCACGTGTATTAACTAATACACAAAGGATTCTTGTAACTAATTATGAAAATATTTATTTAATATTTAAAGTGTCTCCATAAATAATAAAGAGATTCACCATGGGTCAATGGAATTAGAATTTGAAATTGGTGTATATTTATATAAATGTGTTTTACATTGCAACCAATTTAAACTTGGAGCCACTTTATGAAACTCTTTATGGTTGATGGATACAATTTACACGTGTATACACACACACACACACACACACAACCTTATATAATAATGACATGCATATCAAGAATAATTATTTGAGTCCTAAACTTAATTAAAGGTTTGCTTATGAATAGTTGGCCTCTAAATAATTATAATGGAAAATTTATAGGATTATATATTTCAAGTTAATAATACACCAATTAGTTAGATATTAGTTTGGGTAAAGAACTATTTTACTTCCTAATTAATTAATTAATGCAAATTTTGCCTTGGAATAAACAATAAAAAAATATATATTGCTTACACTCAAGGGAATCTATGATCTATTAATCTAGGGCATTACATGGAGATTTGGTTTATGATATAATATCCCTTGGATTTGAAATATATGCATTGGGAAATGCAATGTGGTCTAATAGTAATGCTAATATGCATTGATTTTAATGATATTACATTTTGTATCCATGAGATGAGAACAGTTTGTATCAAACTTAAATAATAACAACAAGCAATAATAATAATAATAATAAACATCAACACACACACAGACACATACAATTAATAATAATTAATAATGTCTTTACAAAAAGACATGACTCTTAATGAAAGGGTATTCCACCAAAATATAAATAGTAGGCCCTCAATTGTAATTTATGAGTTATCTATCAATTTATACATCATTTTATATCTACTGATATGTGGTTTATTTCAGAAATTACAGGTTCTACAACAACAAAAACAAAAAAGTGAGATTTGAACTTAGGTGGGGAAGGTAACATCCATTACTCCCAACCGCCCAATCTACATCATTTTACAAAATTTAAAGGGAAAAAATCTAAAAGTACATAATAATTGCTACTAAGAAGCAAGTGGGATTTGAACTTAGGTGGGGAAGGTAACACTCATTCCTCCGAACCACCCAATTTATTGGAATTTTACAAAACTTAAGGGAAAAAAAATATAAAAATACATAATAATTTCTACTGAGAAGCAAGTGAGATTTGAACTTAGGTGGGGAAGGTAACAATCATTCCTCCCAACCACCCAATATACAAGAAGTCTTTATCAACTTTCAAAAAGTAAAAGAAAATATTATTATGATTATTATAATTACTTAATAATTGTATTATGTACAATTATTGAATTACAAGAGTAAAGAAAAACAAGACAAAAACAAAGAATACAAGAAGTCAGTGTTGTACAGGATTATACACCTAATAACCTAAGGTCTGCGGTTACCAACATATTCAATTACTTGCAGACAATTGACTTCTAAAGTGCAGAATAAGAAATAGGAAGATAAAAAGAACTTACTTGTTAAACGAAGGTCGATCCTTGCTAATCTTCTTCTTCTCTGTTCCACTTCCAAAGTCTTCAAGATTGTTCCTCTTTCACCTGTCAAGAAACACTTTTCCAGATACAAGATGATTCATATATGTATAAGCAGGTTAGATAAATCACATATAAGATGCATAAGAATAAATAATTATCAAACCAATACACATGAAACACATATGGAAGAAGTAATCTCTTTATTATCAATAATGGAAAGAGTTCAGATACAACCCAACGCCTGAGACAAGGACTCCTCTGCAACCAAAGGATTCTGAGTTCCACTGCTCCAAAGACTTCTGTATAAACTCCACCAGCATAACTTTGCTCTCCAAGTGTAAGTAATCAACACCCTCCCCAAGGCCTGTATTTATATGGGTGAAATAAGGCAGTTCTCGAAGGTTAGGGAGGTTACAGCAGTTAAGGAAATTAAGTTAAATAACTTAACTAATCTCCCATTAGCGCGAGTGTTTTAATGTTTTAATGTTGAGACACATTCGCGGGTCTGTAGTAGAGAAACCCGCGAACGATTCACGACTATGTATAAGCACAACTCGCGAATACATGGTTTCGTGACTTGCTGTAAAGGAGACTCGCGAGTGATGCACGAGTTGTATTTAAGAATAGTCGCGGATACATATCAACATAGGCAAATGATAAAGTAACTAGGTGGATGGTGAAAGAATGTATTTCATGACAAGCCAAGCTATAGTGTTTTGGGCAAACCTCTATCCATAAGTGTCCTTTTGTGTGCCAACATGAGGGATGTCGACACTCAGACGGAGAGGTGCCATTCAGGTGTTTAATAGATGCCCCCTAATGTGTGAGGTCGGAGGGGAATGATGGCCGAAATACATTATAATATTCATCTTTGGAGAACTCAGAAATCCAATGGAGCAGAGAGAGTACCTGAAACAAAACATAGTAATGTCATATACAGAGTTACATCTGAGGATGCTATGTTCAATTTACTGGAAGATTAGCTCCTTTACAATATTTGATTACATCATATGATACGGGTATAGAACCACTTATATTACAAAGGTGGATCGAAGCCACAATATACAATAATGATGAGTCTTCAAAGATCTGGAAGCTATGTAGCTAGATCGAACATAATCTTGCGCAACTTTGTCCATATGTGAGAGACTAAGGTCTTCATAAAGATCCCAAAGAACTAGTACAATCCAAGCCATGTGAATAAGGGTAAGTTGAAGTCGAACATGGAAAGGATTCAACAGTTTGTCAACCAATAGGTGATAATTGACAACTGAAGCAAAGGAGTTCACCAATAATGAAAGTGAATCCAGAGGTATGATCGTCAAAACTTGATGTCTTCGTCTTCAGGAAGTACTGAAACAGAACCATGCTGTGATAAGGAAGGCAACAGATCCTCCAACGGATCACAAGAATGACTAGGAACTGGGCAAAAGAAGGGAGACACAAATAAATAACAGATATAACAATGATGGGATCAGGTGATAGATCAGACATTGGGTAGAGTCCTTGAACAGTGATCACAACACAGAGATGACCCAAGGCAGCGTACAACGGATAGATAGAACAACTAGACTTATCTGTCATGTAGGAGACATGATCAGATTCCCCAGGATAATGGATAAGAGGAGGAGTAAGAAACTCAAAGTAATAGTTGAACACAAGTGTAGAATGAAACATGGATATCGGAAAGCAAAGAGTGCTATGTTCAAGGACGACATGCTGCCATTACTGAAAACAAGAGAAAATTTCTTCCTTACCTTCCCTGTTAAATTTTAACGAGTCCAGGAAAGTAAACTCGGTTCCCTCTTCATTTTTTAACAAGCTTGAAGAGAAGGGAAAATAATGCTTGATACACTAATTCGTGGATTTAATGAGCCCAAACTAGTATATGCTCAGACGGTGTTTTCACATTTAGAGAGTCTGAAAACTCCAAAGAAGACTCCAGGGGGGTCCTTTTTCATCCAATTTAGTCTCCTGAGGCCAAAAAAGTATAAAACAAACCACAGAAGAACTCTCTTAACTTCCGAATAAGAAAAGGTGCACCTTTTTCGTACTTAGTCAGGGAGGTCCTAAAAAGGTTAAATTACCACCTACCCAACGCTCCTTCCAGAACAGCATAAGATAGCTTGAGTTTTACGAGTGTGAAGGAAAGCAAGATCACTCGGAAAGATCCATTTGGTTACGAGAAATGAGGCTTACAACAATAAACTCGTTGCTTTGTTCTTTAGTGTTTAACGAGCATGAAAAAGACACAAAGTACACTCAGAATCTTTTTCATGTTTGGGTCCAGAGCACGAAAAAGAGAAAACTAAGCTCAAACCGGGTGTTCTTTTTCCATAAATTTAGTCCCTCAGGTCCGGAAAAGTGATAAACCTATACCTGAGAATACTCTTCTCAATTCAAAAGAAAAGAGAGTGATCCTTTCTCGTATTATTCCGCATGGTCCGAGAAAGAGATAACCTACCACCAATGCAGATGCCCGTTCACATATTCTTAACGACCTTGAATGGACGAGATAACTCGGCAGTCAAGTCTGTTTTGAAGGAGTTAGACCTGGGCCTAAAGAAACTCCATAAGGTCGGGGAGTCCTATAAAGGGATAGCTTGTAAAAAGAGATTCAGAAGAAGCTCTATTTGGCATGAAAAATAGCTATGAGGAAACCCCTGGGCCTGAAACAGTGACGGGATGAGTACCAAAGGATGACAAGGGCATAAAAAAGATGATACTCATGAAATAAGGACCCTAGCCATGGAAGAACAATGGTAGAGACAAGGCACTAATGGCTTAGAATACCATAGTCCGTGGCAAAACGTTGAATACTAAGGTTAATGTGGAGTGATAAGATGCCAACATGTGTTGGAGATAGCAAAACCACCCTATAGAAGCATCAACACTTTGTAAAAGTTGGTAAACCTGTTCCAAGGCACAAAGAGGGTGATATTAGCTAATTGACATTTCAAACTATATAAAAAGACCCACATTACGAAATATTATTTCTATAAATAGTTTGAAAATTAAAACATTTCTCACCATTTGAACTTTTTGAACCAAAAAGGAAAGTTTACCCTCTACCTTTGATCGATCACCATGGACAATTGGACCATCAGAATTGGAATCCGCCAGCTTCAGATAATTCTACACCCTGAACTCGTCAATTTGATGTGAACAAATATTAAATTTAGAGGTCAATTCAGTATTTTACATCATCCTAAATTATGGCAAAGCGCATTCGCGGGTTGCTAAGCGTAAGAGTCGCGAATACGCGTTTCACTCGTGGGTTGTTGAACAGGAGAGTCGCGAATGACTCGCGACTTGTCTAAGTAGACAGTTGCGAATGTTGCGCTATAGGGCAAAATTCAAAATTGATGTAAAAATTTTAATTTTTTATGATGAAATACTGAATCAAATTATGTGTATTTTCCAGGAAAAATATGGTGCTGGAGTGGAGGGAAAGAGAGCATGAAATAATGGATCATGCGGGGCTCCAAAGTGCACCCGTAATACAAGCATTGAGGACTTGCGGGCTGCTAAAGTTCTTTTGTACATCGCCCATGCGGGAAAATGTCTGCTTACTGGAATTCATGGTCAATTACTGGGATCATGACATGGGGATGTTCAATCTTCAAGGTGAGACCTTAGAGCTTACCGTAGAGGATATATATTTCATAACCGGGTTATCACAACGGGGGGCACCGGTGAACTTGGAGGGCACTGGCAGGGGTGGAGACCCCTTGAGTGTCCAAAACTATGTTGACATGTTCTGTACACTGGGTACGCAAAAGAAGGGCAGCAGTGTTATTATTGCAGACATCCAGGATTTCACACTCCAGGTACTAGCTAGTACTATTGTGAGACTTTCAGGATCGTCGGGGTTGCATATGGCCACCAGGAATCAAATGAGGGTGGCAGTTGATTGCTTTAGAGGTGCTCTCTACGATTGGTGCTCGGGAGTGCTCCCCATCATGAAGAGGCAACTATCCGACTGTAGGAGAGGAAGACGCAAAAATTTTGGCTATGCCAGCATACTAGTAGCGTTCTTCGAGAGAGAGTACCAGCTATAAGCCCTGCGATACCACTACAGGTCATACATCCACGTCAGCCGAGGCTGAGACGGTGGGGAGACATCTTCCTCCGTCAAGGAGGAGGAGACATAGTACATAGCATCTACGATGATGACTTTTATATATGGTGGGAACGACAGCTCCCGGCGTTGGAGCAGTTTCCATACGCCGGGATAGATTTCCAAGGTGATCCCGACCTTGTCCTCCCTCCAGGAGGAATATGGGGCGAGATGGGTAAGTGATTTTTTAATTTTTTATCATTTTCAAATTTTTATGAATTTTTCAAATGATAGTGATATACATATGTACAAGTCTTAATCCGATTTATGTGTCAAAATGTAGATATTGGACCAGTCCACCCTGAAGGGCATCCCCGCATGTTCGTGCGTCCAGTTGTAGGAGGAGACCCAGGATTGGTTCAGGTACTAGAGGGGAAGCTGGCCAGGCTGACCCAGTGAGTACCTACGATACGGATTGAGCACATACATACAACCATGCAGGAGTTTGTAGTGGGTGTTCCACCGGTGTGGCTACGACTGTTCAGGCGAGTAGCTAGAGTAGTA
>LPNX011213591.1:42246-110798 GCA_001517045.1 Pseudotsuga menziesii | reverse complement strand
TGGTTTCTGCAAATGAATAATTGCACAAAATTACACTGAATGCCTTTTTTCATTATTTACAATTCATGGTAATTATAAGAATTGAGCTTATCTAAATATGAAAATTTTATAATAAAATAGCTTAAGAATCAAAAAATAATTTACAGTCAATCTTTTGAACGCCAGATTTTCTACATCAAATTTTCTCATTTTCTTTCATGTGTTTCTTGATGGGCTTCTTTCTTCGTACTTTGCTTCTTTCCTCGTAACTTCACCCTATTAAAATTTCAATTTTACTAATCAAAATATATTTTGGATTTTTTTTCAATTTTAATGTTAGAATGTTAAAACTTGAAGATGTAGTAACTTGTTTTTTACAGAGAACTCGAGTTGAGTTGCTAAAGAGCAGGAGGCTCATAAATGACGAAGTCCTAGGAAAAATACTATTTAATAGTATGCCCATGAGCATCAGGAGGCTATAATTGGACAGGGATTAACATTTGTGTAATGCAAGATATTGCGCATTAAGATATTTTTCTCTTGTGGTTCAGCGAACAGGTTCGGGGGTTCTGGAGCAAGTAATTTGGCTGCTCTGGGAGTTGGTTTGGAGGAACAACTTCTCCACTTTTGTTTTCCTAGCGTTGGTGCCAGGTTCTTATTTTTTGTTTTTTTCTCTTCTATAGAGCGTGTATAAATCCTATATCTAATGAATATCGAAGTAGAATCTAGTTCCGTTCTCATTTAGCTCACTGTTGTTATGCTTGAATGATTTAGAATTGATGATTATGCATCTAATGGATTGAATCCTCTATTTTTACACGGTATCAGATGTTCCTACTGTGTATTTCCTGTATGTATTGATTCTGTAGTTCTTCCTTATTTCTGCATTACGGTTTTAGGTTTCCGAATGAAACTATAATGCTTGTTTAGAGTTTAGATCTAAGTTATTCAATATTGCGGTTGAAACTGATTTACATAGATAAAAACCATAATTAAACTATACAAATATCTTAAGCAACTTAGCGCAGTTGGTTAAATGTTATCGAATCATGTTCAGATGGTGAAATCAAGGCATGGTTGCAAGCACTAAGATAGTTTTCAGATCCAAGTAATTTACAGTGACATAAACCCCAAATCAAACCAGGAACCTGTTGAATCCAAAGTGTTAAATGTTGATCCACACATTTAAACGTTGATCCATAAAAGAAATCAGATCAACGATTGAAAAGAGATTTCGTGCTTAGAAGTAGAGCCTGGGCAAACCTAAACAAATCACCATACATCGTGCGGTGGAGATCGATCTTGGAGAAGATCGACGATGATAAGGAAATTTTGCTGGAGAAAGAATGAGGAAGATATAGGAATGGTCGGGCTGTGAAATCAGAGGTGATCACTGGAAATTAAGATCGAGATCTATGACCGAGATCGATCATAAATTAAGATCGACAGTCCATAGCGATTTCGCTAGGAGAAGTTGAGGGTTTTGAAAAAACTTTTGATGTGCGTGAAATATTTATGGAACGCACTTCATAGTTTTTGAAGTCCATCGTTGATTTGGTGGGGAGATTGAGTCAACTAGCAAGTTGATTAACAACAGAGAGTGGGCGTGAAATTTTGATCCAAAGGAATTTGTTACACGATTGAATCTGCTTGAGTGAGTTGGATGATAGATCAGTTACTTTGTTTAAGCAACAAGTTAATCTTCAGTTCGGTTTAGCTTACAGTAAATCAAAGCCCCAAATCAGATTAGAAACCCTTGAATCTGCATAGTCAAACATTTATCCAAAAGAAGAAGATCAACAATCTAGATCTAATCCGCAACGAGATTGACAGTTCACAGAAGTGTAGAAGACAGATTTGTGGAAGCTTAGTTTCCGAAAAGTTGAAAAGAAAATCGCTTTTCACAATCCGCAAGGTTAGACATCGATCCTCAAAACTAATAGATCAACGATCGAGTTTTCATCCCCAAAGAAGATCAATAACTGATAATAGTCACGGAGGTCTCATTGTGGAATCCACAAAAGAAGAAGATAAATGGTTGAGATGGTATCCACAAAGAAGATGAATGGCTGATATCGGTTACGAAGGTTTCATTGTGGAATCCATAAAAGAAACTAGATCAACGGTCAAGATTAAATCCGCAAAAGAGATCAACGGTTTATGGAAGTTGCAGAAGGAAAAAAACAGGAAAAAAGACAAGGCAAAATGTTGAGTTTCTGATTCCCAAGTTCCGCAGCAAAAAGGTGGAATGTGGAACCTCAAAAGGTGCTCAAAAGTCAAGAATTAAGTTAACTAAACTTGGAGTTTTTGAGATCCGATTTCCAAATCAAATTAAGATCGACGGTCAAGGTTTATTCCACAAGGATCAACAGTGTAGAAATCATATGCGGAAGGCGGAACGCGGAAAGTCAAGTATTTAGTTAACATAACTTGGAGTTTCCAAGATTTGATTCATGCATCAAATCAAGATCGACGGACAAGGTTGATTCCGCGAGGATCAATGGTGTAGAAAGCATATGTGGAATGTTGAAGGAGGAAAGTGGTCAAATGAAGGTATCGATTTGTTGGTTTTCCGATTTTCGAGTTTCGCAACAAAAATATGGAACGTGGAATTGGAACTGCGGAATGGTTTTGGCGGAAGAATAGTAACTTAGCTTTTTGATTTTTTGTATGGAAATCTATTCGTTTTGGAAAAGGGTTTCGAATATTTTAAAGAGATGATGATCATCTCATATGCCAGGGTTATGCTTTAAACTCTCTATTTGTTTGCAATGCCTCATAACAGTTAGGTATTTATTGATATGTCCGAAGATATATGGTTATAGAATTTTTTTTAAGTTTGAAATTTGAGGTATGTTATAGGGTGGTGTTGATACAATTTTCTATTTAATTGGTTTGAACACAAATTTTAAACAACAATAATATAGGGTAAAGGACATCATTTCATTAATAGTCATTATAAAGGCATAGTCGTAATAAATGTAGGAGTTGTAGATATGTAGAAAAGTTGTGGTCTCGGTGGAGCTTCACCTTGAATTGTTTCTTCGCACATGCATCAAGAAGAGTCTCGCCATAGCTTGCATTAGTATGATATCGTCATAGTTTAAACCCTCGCTTAACCCCAAGTACTATCAACGTAGCCATTATCATTTTCATAGAGAAACATGTTAAAAGTGAGGAATGAGGTGGATGTTATGTGTCCACTTCATCATTATACGTTTCTTGTCATCCCACACATTGTTTTGACAATGCCTGCTTTTGTTTTTTCTTTGGAATGCTATGCCTACTTTTGTTTTTTATTTGGAAAATGTTTTTCATACTTACTAGGTAGACTTGTCATGTCACTGTCACATGGAGATGGAGATATGGATGGCATGTAAGTCTACGTGTCTTTTGTGGTGTTTTAGATTTATCGTAAAGTAAAGGTGTGGGCAGTTCTTGAATTTTTATGCTAGTTTAAGTGTACATCTTTTGTGATTTTTCAACTATTGCATGGAGCTTAGGCTTAACCTCTCGTCAAACCATGGCTTGAAGGTTGGGCTCGGTCATACTTCAAATCATGGTTTGAAGGGTTATATTGCATCTACATGTTTTAATTTGTTGCAGTTACCTTATGGATTTGGTTGAGTGGTCACAATGGAGGTTTTTTGTTCTACCTATTTCAATTAAGTTATTTATGTAGTTATTTTATGAATTTGGTTGCGTGGTCACGATGAAGATTTTTTGTTCTACCTATTTTAATGAATTCATTTGTGTGTTCGAACATATGCTACACCCTTCTCCAAGTCTACGTCGATGTATCCATATTTAAGATGCAACAAATTGGGTCTTTGATCATGAAGAAGGATGGTTAGGACATGTTTTGCATCTTTTCCAAGATCCGACAAAACATTAACAAATCAATTCGATGGTTAAGTAATGAAATCGATTTAGTAGCTTAGTAATTTTGTGAGAAAATATTTTTTTTTCCTATTACAATTTTGTGACAAAAGTATCATATTTTTATAGCTTTTGTCGTATAGCAATAGTTGTTAACAATTACAAGGACATTACCACCTTGTAGCTCTTATTTATAAATTATTTTTCTCAAATACATGTAATATGAAATATTTTAAAAACCATTTCACAAAATATATAATACATAATTTGAAAGTTTTGGTGATGTGTGAAATATCTTTAATTTAATATATAAAAAAGTTAGTATGAGTAATGTTATAGGAATAATTTTCAAGTAAATCTTACACATCGATACATAATTTAGAATTCTTTTAATATATATAACATTCATAAATCATTTTCACATTGATAATATTATTCATAAATCATTTTCACATTGATAATATTATTCACAACATACACATGTTTTGTTAACACTTGAAACTAGGAAAATTCTATTATAACTAGACGGAGTACATTTAACACTTAGTATAGTTTCTTTACACTTCAAGTTAGTATTTATTTATTAATTTTAGGGGATTTTTATACAAATTTAAATATTTGGGAGACCATAACTCCTTTCACATTGTTAATATACTCATGGTTTAAAAACAAAATATTTAAAAATATGTGTGAAATTAATATGAATAAAGGTTATAATACAAATTTACACATAGTTTTTAGTGTTAATAATGTATTTTGTTCGTAATAGTTGGAAATCTTGAAAATTTTGCAAAGTTTTTTTTGGGTGTTGAATTTATTTATGAATTGAAAAACATAATTTCAACCCTTCAAAATTTATATTTCAACTAAAATATTTGTAATGTATTCAAACAAAAACATTACAAAAAGTCCAAAACTAAGATTAGATAGACTCCTTCAATGTAAAATAATATGATGTAATAAATTTAATAATTTATTTATTTATTTACTTTATACTACTTAATCAAGTATAATAATTTAAATTGAAAAAAAATATGAAATTTTTTTTAGAATATATTGAATAAAAACTTTTATTTAAAAAAATTATATCAATGGAATTGTTTTTTATTTAGTTTTAAGTATGTATTCATTTTATATAAAGAAAAAAGATAAAAATGGTAGATATAGTTTAGTTAACTTAAATGAAATTAAAAACATGTTATTATAAAATAAAATGAATGTATTGTTCATTGAATGTAGTTTGGGTGTTTGGGAAGAATGATTGTTTCCTTCTTCAAATTTAATTTTGTGAAAGTAACATGTTTCCTTAAATGAATCTACCACATGTAATATATAAATACATATATTTATTTAACATTAAAAATTCTTTAAAATTATAATGAATTTACAAAAAAAAATATAATTTAATTACAACATAATTTAGCCTTTTATTATATAAAAATGTGATTACATCATAATAATAATGTCTATAATATAAATAAAAAAAACAAGATTGTTAATTTAAAAACAAATATATTATTAATTGTTTTTAGAACTTAATTATATTTACCTAGATACGCGTTTTTATTTGAGATTTGGGGTGGACTATGGCCAATGTTTTTTCATCTACATAAGAAGATGAGACAAGTGTACTCTCCAGATGGAACTTGTTCAAAATTTGAAATAAACAATTATAAAAAAAAGAATATAAAAAATAACTAGGGCATAGATAACTCATAGGTGATGAATGGATAACTAACACTTTATGGCAAATAACTAGAAGAATGTGAGATTGTGTGTGTGTGTGTGTGTGTGAATGTCAGTGATAACATGTAGCTAGGTTTGGATAACTGAAAGTTGAACTTGTTTAACTAGAAAAAATTGATGAATAATAAAAAAATCTAAATTGTCTTTCATTTTATGGCTATCTCTCAACCATTTGATCCCTCTCTAGATGATCCACCAAAAAACTACGTGGATGTACTAATTATAATTACAATTGACTTCTAATTATTAATTATGTTGTATTTTTTCAAATAATATAAATCATAATTATTGCAACCTTTTCCATTAATAAAAAGGTTTTATTATTCATATGTTTTTTAATTGATACTTTGTTATTATTGATAAGGTGGTTGTATTTTTTCAAATAGTATAAAGTGTATTTATTGCGACCTTTTTCATTACTAAAAAGGTTTTATTATTCATATGTTTTTAAGTTATTATCTTTCTTATTATTTATAATATTTTTTAATTATTTATATATTTGAATTTAAGGAACATGTTTGAAGATTGCTTGATCTCTTATTGAGACTATGCCTGTCTTGTTCTTCACTCCTTAATTGCCCATTTTGTTTGCTTGATTGTTGTTCTGTCTTAGGATGTGATTATAAGTGGCCTGGAGGTTGGAACTCTTCTTGATGATTCTTTTATGCAAATGAATGCAGTTGATTGTCCCACCAGTGCATCCATTCCTCATTTTCTGAATTATTTGTTAGGAGTCTCCGAAAACAATGATCTTGCTGATGTTTTATTTTTTAACCATTTCGATCCCTAGTAAGAGGGAAAGCCATTATGCTTCATTATTGGACTTTATTCCTATCCCCCAGGAAAAAGAGACCACCGGGTGTCCTCCAGGATCAAAGATAATTCCATCCGTTCCAGCCTTCCTTGGGTTGCCTTTCGATGCTCCATCGAAGAAGAGAGTATGGCATCGAAGATTATCTTTCCATTGATGGAAATCTTTCTTGTCCTTCCATATTTCCCAGTCTAAAGGAAGGAGTTTGGTTTGATGGGAGCTATGCAAGCATAAGTTTTTGCAGAATGCTACTTCCGAAGGGCTGAGCTTTTCAGTTTCTTTGAAGATGATTTTTAGTATTTAATTTTTTGGAGATCATATTCTGAACTTTGATGGCAATGCGCTTGGGATTAGACTTTTTCCCATCAAAAATTGCTTTGTTTCTTGAAATCCAGATTTGCCAGCAAATGTTTTGAGGAATGGTGTTCCATATACGTAGCATAGTGGGTTTACCTATGATCCTAGCAGGGTAAAATGTCTTCCAGTTGAAAACCATGTCTAAAGATATTGCTTGGGAGCCTACCTTTGACTGCCAGAGGTCCGAGGGAGCATTCCCAAACTTGGATTGCCACTCAGTAAGTTAGGAAAATATGCAAAGCAGTTTCGTTGTGGGTGGTGCAAAGAGGTCATCTTGAGGGCGCTTCATATCCTCTTTTTCTAAAATTATCAGGAGTGAGCAATTTATTTTGAGCTAACAGCCAAAAGAATATATTAACTTTGGGTATACATTCTGGGTTCCATACCTTATTCCAGTTGTTTGTGTTTTGGTTACCATCATTGCCTTTTATAATTTTGAAGCCTTCTTTTACTATGCAGTGCCCGTTAATTCCCCAAACTTTGATATCTCGATCCTGGATATTTGAGGGAGATCTACCATGTAGAAGGGAGGTGAAGGTTTTGTGTTCTTCATCAAGGTGCTCTAGGGGCTACAATAATTTCCATTCCTTCCAATTTCCACTGTTGTCCCAAGATGATATATCGTAGATATTTTTATATCCCATTTATTGCATCCAGAGATGAAGATTAGGAAAACTGCCTTCATCAATGGGGGTGAGCCCGAGAACCTTATCATTCCATATGTTAATTTTTTTCCCATTGCCTGGGATCCAGTAACTATTGTCTTTGATTAGACCATCATAATTTTTGCACATGTTCCATATGGACGTGCCTTTGCCTTTCCATTCGATTTCTAGACTTCTTGCTCTTGGAGTTTTGAGGTACTTTTTTCTGAGGACCTCCTTCCACCACTCCTTCCTTCCTGATATGAAATGCCAAACCAGATTTGTACCCATAGCCTGATTCATCAATCTTGGGTCTCTGATTCCAATCCCACCTCTATTTTTGTCCTCTAGAACCTTGCTCTGGTTTACCAAGTTGAACTTTTTGCCTAGGGTTTTTCCTCCTTACCACAAAAACTTTCTGAGTTCTTTGCTACTGTCATTTTGGATTGATTTGGGTGCTAGGAAAACAACAAATGAGAAAATAGGATAAGAGCAAAGGATGGATTTTATTAAAGTTATCTTACCTGCTAAATTGAGCCAGCGAGCTCCCCAAGATTGCAATTTGTTTTTATCTTTTGAGTGATGGGATTCCATGACTGAGAGTTGCTGGAGCACTTAGAGATGGTGATACCCAAGTACAAGCAAGAATTCCAGCCTATATTTACCTTGATTCCCAATATCTGTGCAATTTAGTTAAGGACTGCTGGTGAGCAATTTCATCCATAGAGCCAAGATTTATGAGAGTTGAGTTTGCTTCTAGAAATTTTGAGGAACAAGTCCAAAGATGATTTGAACCTTCTTGCAATTTGAGTGGATGCACTTCCAAGTAGAATGGTATCATCAGCGAACTGGGCATAGTTAATGGTTCACACTCTGAGATGCCATGAAATATTTCTTCATTTTTTAGGATATTAAGCCTTCTGATGAGGGCATATGTGATTAGGATGTAAAGGAATGGAGACATTGGACATCCTTGTCGAATCCCTCTCTTGGCTTGGAAGAAAGCAGTGGGCCTCCCATTGACTAGAGGAGCCATCCAAGGGCTGTCTATGCAGGATCTAACCCATCTAGTGAAAGAGGGAGGGAATCCATATATGTCTAAAACTTTATAGAGGAAGGAGCACCTAACTCTGTTGAAAGCATTGGAAAGATCTAGCTTAATAGCCATTCCTGCTTCTTTTCGAGCTTGGCTGGAGTGTATTGCTTCTTGCACCATGAGAATGTTATCATAGATTTGCCTACCAGCTATAAAACCTCCTTGATTCTCTGATATGATGAGGGGGATTACCCTTTTTAGTCTGTTGGAGATAATCTCGGTGAGGATTTTGTAAGAGGAATCGCATAAGGATATCGACCTATACCTTTTTATAGAAGAAGGGTTTCTCTCTTTTGGAATGAGGGAAAGGAAGGTGGATTTGGTGGATCCCCCTATTTTATCTCTAGACAGGGTCCAAGTAATCATTCTTAGAAGGTCTTTTTTAACGATATTCCAACAGCTCCTATAGAAACGGATAGTGAAACCACTGGGCCTGGGGGCCCTGTCTGGGTGAAGTGACCAAACAGCCTTGTTGATTTCTTCCAGAGTAACCTTTTGCATTAGAAAGCCAACATATTGTTGCAGAAGATTAAGAATCTCATCACTAAGATTCTTCAGATCCTCTTTCTGAATGTCTTCTTCTTCAGTGTAAATATATTTGAAGTGTTTTTTTATCTCAGCTTTTATTTCTTCAGAATCAGAAATTTGGACTCCTTCTTCAGAATTGATCTCTTTTATGGCATTCTTCCTGTTGCGCTCTTTGCACTGGTTGTGGAAAAAATTTATGTTTTAATCGTCCACTTTTAGCCATAGACATCTTGATTTAAGGCGAGCTTCTTCTTCCTCTTTATGGAGTATATTTTGCATATTCCTTCTAACTTCTTTTTCCTGCCATAGCAGGGCTCTAGTAACCTCAGAAGTTTCCATTTGGTTTTGGATGTCCTCAAGATTGCTAAGGAGAGAAAACTTTTCTTTTTTGTTTATGAGGGAAAGGTTTTTTATCCAGAGCTTCAACTCTTTCTTAGTGTTAGAAATATTTTGTTCCCAAATGTAGCCAAGGGATCCTTGGATAAAAATGTTCCAGGAGCTTTCGACTGTTTCAAAGAACTCAAGCTCCTTTACCCAGGTGGAGGAGAACCTAAAGGGCAGGGGTCCAAGGTTTCCAATAGGGGACAAATCAAGAGAGATAGGCCTATGATCCGAGATGGAGGATGGAAGAATAATCGAAGAAGGATGAATTGAGTCTAGGAAGGAGGAGCTTACCAGGAATCGGTCCAGTTTAGCAACAATGTGGCCCGACTCAAACCTCTTATTGCTTTAGGTATATTTACATTTTTTAGGCTTGACATCTATGAATTTCCAGGCATTGATGAGATCTTCCAGCCTCTCCCCAAAGGGATCTCGAACTATAGATCCTCCTCTTTTATCTTCCGATGAGATTGTGGTGTTGAAGTCCCCAACAATAATGCAAGAATGCTGCATCTTCCTGTGCTTTTGGTAATCCAGTTGGTCCAAAAATTATTCATTTTGATCGTGAAGGGTTGGGCCATACACGTTCCCAATCCAAAGAATCTCTTGAGTATTGAGATCTTCAAGTTCAACAAATAGCCAGTGGCGGTTTTCAGCTACAGAGATGAGCTTAAATGAGGTTGCATCCCACCATGTAACTATGCCTCCTGAAGCCCCCTAGGAACTAACAAAAGCTCTGTGACCATTTTTCCATATTTTTTTCACTGCTTCTAGACAATCTTCAGATTGCATTTTTGTCTCCTTGATAGTGAGGATATTCATTGCTTCACTTTGTTTTATTCTTTTTACTTCCTCCAGTTTCTATTTCCCCCTAATCCTCTGCAGTTCCAGGAGACAAGCTTCATTATTTCTTAGAAGAGCGTGGTAAAACTCTATCTTTTCTATTTTCATGCACTTTAGGTGGTTTCTTTTCCTCATGGAGTGGCCTTATAAGATAATCCAGGATTGACTGTTTACCTACTACCTTTTCTCTATTTTCTTCTATTTCCCTTATGATTTTATTGGGTTTTCTCCCTTTTTGGCTAGTTTGTTCCAGTTCTTCTCCCTTGCTTTCCAAACTTTCTTCCGTCTATGCCTTTTCCTTAGATCTGGTTACCGAGCCTCCATAGTTCTGGGAAGATTCAGGTAGAATCTCTATAAACACTTGCTGGGGTAGGGTGGGGATGTAGTTGTCTTCTTGACCTATTTCCATAAGCGCTGGCTCATCTTTTTTATCTTCCTCTATGTTTTTCTCACTTTATTTTTCTACTATTATTGCTCCTTCGTCTTCTGATGTTTCAAGGACTTGAAATCTGTTCTCATTTGATTTTTTCTGGTAATGTTTGGATTGGTCCTGCTTTGCTACCTTTTCTCTTATGCATTTCGTTCCATTCATCTTTAGGTATTTACCCTTCCTATGTCTGAGATTTTTTAGGGCAAAATCTTGTGAAGTGCCCATATTCATGGTAGGTCTTGCATTTGAAGGGTATATGTCCGTAATCAACTGCTTGCAAATGATTCGAGCTATACATCGACATGTTTATTGCTTCAGGAAACCCTTTCTCAAGATCCACCTCTACGCATATTCTGACACAAGAGAACATAGGGGGTTTGGGATCCAAATTATCAATATATTTCCCAAGGGTGTTCCCTATAGCTTTTAGATCTTCGTCACTCCAGTAGTGAAGAGGAAGGTGAGGAAGTTTCACCCAGACCAGAACCAAGGAGGGTATATATTTTTTCTGGATCGAAGGATAGATCCCATTTGTTGAGATGAATGCCTCTCAGACCCATGAAATAAGGTCCATTCCTGAAGATGAGGTCTCTATCCTCTTTTTTCTCAAATAGAAGAACGAAAAAACCTCAGCCGTAAAAAATTTTCTACACTTCTGAATGTATTAGAGATCTCTAGTTTTTGTTCATCCAGGTTTCAATGGATCGAGGGGAATGCCAAAGGCCTATGAAATTCCCAACTAATCCTCTTTCATGTAGGGCCACTGCCTTAGTCTTGGAAGCTGAAGACGTGGGCTTTAATTCTGGGGCTTCTACTCTCTTCACGAAATGAGCATCATTTGGAGAGGGTTTATAGAGGGGTTGAGAGGAAAGCACCCGCTGAAACCCAGCGTCCAACGAAGCTCGAAGCTCTCCAGGATCGAGATCAGGAGGATCCATGAAACGGCCAAACAGAACCCTAGTCACGACAGCTAGTCACACGGTTTAGGCTCGTCTGGCAAAAAAAAAAAACTCGCTTCTCGATTGTTGAAAGTACTAAATACAATTAAATAATATTCTACCATAGTAGTTTTGAAGCCAAAATCTATATAGCACCTTCATGTTCTACATGTCTGGCAGTAGATCTTCCATCACTTCATGCTCTTGCATATATCAAGATATATATATATTTCATGTCTAGCTTGAATAAGAACCACTATGATATTGACATAAAGGTTATTGTAGGCAAGAAACTTCCAAATTTCACTCAACATACCATTATAGTACTCGGTGAATACTTTTACTACACAAGAATTCAAAACTTCATGTTGTTGAATAAATAATATTAAAACTACATATTCACTCAAGCTACTTCTTTTGGTTGGTGAAACACTAGTTCATTAAATAATGATACAGGATGGAGTGCTCCAAATTCATTCCTAAAGAATGGAAAGAGACATCATCATTCATCCCCAACCACAACACCTATAAAGCATATACTATTTTAGTGTTAATAAATATACTTCCACTTTAGTCAAACTAGACATATGTCACAATTGTATCTAGAGAAAATGCCCATACAATCCTCGACATCCAACTTAAGAAGATATATCTTATAGAACTTCCTAGTACGAATCATAGATTTCAGCACTAGGAAATTCATTGGTGACTGCAACATCTATAAAAAGGTTGGAGAATGATTCATCAATCCCGTCACAAGTCTAAACATATTCCTTTTCATACCAATAAGTAGGTTGTTCTTTTTCATTAAATTATGTAGACAAGCACCCTTTGAGATCCCATTCTTGAACTAGACGATAATTTTACAAGGGTTAATGACTAATCGATAAACATGCACTTGCCATGAGATAAACATGGATATAATATTATATACATCCAATATTCATTAAGGAAATGAAAATAATTATGCACCTGTTTGCAATAGAAGGTTCAACATTAGAATGGAATATTTCCCTATCTCCATTTAAGTTATCCAATTTAACAATTATAATTTCCAATGTATTTTTCCTTTTTCCTTTAATAGAACTATCCTTGTGACTCAGACTACCTTCTAATTGAATTTTAGATTCATTATCCAAAGTTCTCACACTCACCTATTCTGCAGGGATTTCAATTCCTACATCATTTAAACACAATTTTGCATTTTACGATTTTCAGCAATTCTTGTTTCCCCAAAATTTTGTCCATTGATAATATATATGATTTAAAGTCTCCATTAATTATAGTATTACAATTAATCTAGATATAAAATAAATATGTTGAGCCTCTATTATTATTGCTTCATGTCATAAATTAATCATAATGCATAATCACACATCATGACAATACAAATGGCTATCACATGAGACTCTTTAATCAAAATTAAAACATCTCTACCTTTTATAGCAATGTTGCTACCATTTGCAGGTTTAAGAATAGCAAGACACTATGTTCCTAAACTAGAGGTGCAACCTTTTGCAAATTAAAATTTTGAATAAGAACATTGTTTTTGCACTTTCCATTAGGAACATGGAAAATTAGAAAAAAAATTCTCTTTCAAATTAAAACAAATTAAAAAGTCATGAGATAGAAAAGGCTGGATTTATGAGAGCAATGCAGATAAAATAAAATTGGATAGCATATTGTCCAGTTCCATATCTAAGCACAGATTCCACTTGGACAACATACATCCTAGCTCTATGAGCCGACGAATCTAAACTCACTGTGTACAAAGTACTGCTCAACAACTCCGATGAAGCTGCTAGTATTCCATTGGAAATTCTTTCCCCCAACCTTGGATGTTAGGAGAGACTACACTCTTTGATTTAGGGATTCTCCCAGGATTGAATAGTTAGGGACCACAACTCCCAATATTCTCCTATACACATAAGCATACAAAATCAGAAAAAACAATTTGACATTCTCTGTTACACAAAAACAAACAAAAGCATAAAAATAATCAACATAAACTTGAATACTTCCACATATTTCATTCTCTTATCAGTGAGCATTGTTTTAATTTTGGTTGATGGATAATTGTGCATTGAATTTTGTTTATTATTATTCTCTTAGGAGAACATGTCTTGAACGTCTATTATTCCTTCAAAATTTGTAACTATAAACTATTATTTAGGCTTTGAGTTGCAGATAATTGCACATAACCTCGAAATAGGCATTAGAGGAATTTTGGGGTCTAAAATGAGCCTCCTAAGGAAAATAATAAAATAATAGTTAAAATAATAAAATAATATTGATTAATTTTGGAGGAAGAAAGAAAAAAACTACTTTTTGTGTTCGTATTTTTGACATATCTCCCTGTGTTTTTACTCAAATTTCAATCGGGAGAGCTCGTTGGATGCGGAATTTGATTCCGCATCCAACGAGTACCCACACTGCATACTTTTGACGGACCCCGCTACCCAAAAAACAAGAAATACCTGAAAAAACGTGATGATGACATCATCATCACATTTTTAAAGGTATTTCTTGTTTTTGGGGTAGCGGGGTCCATCAAAAGTATGCAGTGTGGGTACTCGTTGGATGCGGAATCAAATTCCGCATCCAACGAGCTCTCCCGATCGAAATTTGAGTAAAAACACAATGAGATATGTCGAAAATACGAACAAAAAAAGTAGTTTTTTTTAATGACAAATATGTCAATTCAACCATTATGGTTGATTTATTTTATTGAAATTCTATTGGTTCTTGAATTCCAACTCACAAACTTATTTTGGCACGTTTTCTTATAAGGCCCATTTTAGACCCCAAATTTCCTCTAATGGTGGGGTGATTGATTCTTTCAGTGTGAATACTTCAATTTCCATTTGATAAGGCACTAGTTTTGCAGTTTATATCAGAAGTATGCATAGGTATGCAGGTTTTTATATTGTTTTTCAAATAACTCCACACTTCTTACAGTCTAGAAATGTATAAATGCAATCTTTTGAATGCATAGTTTTGGTATCATTTTTCAAATAAATCACACTTCTTATAGTATAGAAATGTATAAATGCAATTCTTTAAATGTGCCATGGTCGTTAGGAATCTCATCAAGTTGTTTTTACCATTTGCATGGGGCATGGGTAAGCTGGGGTAATTTGAACTTGTAACCTCTATTTACAACATGTTCTTCATATCAAACGAATTGTCAATTGAGCTACATCCTTACAAACAATAACATTCTAACTTATATTTTATGTTTTCTTGAGATTTTTTGATACATATATTCATAATTAACTCAAAATAATTGTTCACCATAATTTAACCATAGTAAAGAAATGCTTGCAAGATATCTTCATTTTTTATTAAATTTAATCTTTTAAATATAAAATTACATAAAAATTACACCTTAGTGATACTAAAGCCTACTTATTTTGAATAACATTTATGTTTTTTTAATGCAAATTGAATATAACATTTAAAATTAAAAGTACTTATTTTGATTAGCATTTATGTATTTTTTTATTTTAAGACAAATTCTATAGTTCTATAATTCTAATTCTATCACTTTAGTTCCATTACGGTAAGACAAATTCTATGCACAAACCCTTCTCCATATGCGTTACTTTTGCATGATGATGATTTTATCATAATAAACATGACTTGAGATCTTGTGCAAAACCTTTTTATTAAAGAATGAGTGAATGAGAATTAATACATTAATATGTAAACAACTAATTGAATATCTCACTTCATCTATTATGAAATTAGTAACGACATAATATGTTAAAAATAGGATATTCCATCGTCCATTTTGAGACAAATGTTTGTCACAAAGATGTTGGGATTACAATGTAAAAGAGAGAATAAAAAGTGTATCATGACAAGTGAAATAACCTCTCATCACATAATTGCTTGTATTTTTTATGAAAATATATTTTAAAATTAACGTTTTATTTTTATTTTTTTTCGCTTTTGCAACAACAAAATGTTTGAAACATGCCAAAATTTGTATCTAAATGTAGTAATGTGTCTAGATCTACATGTATTGGTAATGAGAGTTATCATGGAATCCATCTGCAACCATGGTGGTCAATAAGATAAGTTAACCTACAGGAGACATAACTTCCTCATACAAACTCCAATTTAGGTGATCGTCATGCCATTGGAACTATCTCACCATGTGGAAAAATACTACGGGAGTATGAACTACCTTCATAAACCTTTGGCCCCAAAAAACATCATCTAAGACCTCAAGGAAGGCTATGAACCCCAAATCCTCAAAGTAAGACGTGCTCCTAAACTGGAACCTACAAACCAATTCATCCAAGCTTTCCACCTAAAATGCACCAAAATAGATCGCAAATTATATATTGATTCATTTTGGATTTAAGTTGTAGTATATGTATGCACATATGCATGCATCTACATTTAGATATAACTTAGCAAAGGAATTTTTGAGAAAATGACTTTTACATGGAAGAATTTGAAATACATAGTATAGATCTTGGATTATGAGAACAACATTCAAGAGATTCTATGTCACCTTCCATGACATTTATACACAATTGTTTAAAGAGGGTCATTGATTTTGGGGAAGTGCGAGACTTTTTATTATTCCTTGGTTCCATGAATTTGTTCCTAACACTATGCTAGCTACTATAATGGAAATTTGGGTTCGTCTTCCCAATTTGCCATTACATTTATGGTATTTTTTTTTTAAATCAGGGTACTAGGAATGCTTTGGGCACTTATATAAAATTGTATCATGAGAGACTTGTAGTAGGTTGATGAACATATGGATACATCTATGTTGAGATATTCCTTAGTAAGGGACTTTTGGAAAAAATGATTCTCACAAGGAAGAATTTAAAATACGCCCCACTCTTGGATTATGAGAACACAACATCTCGGTGAAGGACATTTCATCTTCCAATACATTTATAAACAAATGTTTGAAAAGGGTCCCTAGTTTTGGGAAGTGGTACGTTTTTTATAATTGAACTTGGTTCCCTAACTTTGATCCTACCACTATGTTAGTTACTAGGATTCTAATTTGGGTTTAAGTATCATTTTCAGAATCCTTTGGGAACTTCCATAAAGTCATATATTGAGAGAAATGTTGTGGGGTTATGTACATTTAGACCTAAGTGTGGGAATTTTGGACAAATTAATCTCATATGGAAAATTTTAAATACACGCAAGTCTTGTATTATGAGAGCACAACATTTATGTGCAAGATATGCCATCTTTGAGGAAATTTATGATCTGGATTTATGTGTGAACGAAATGAAAAAACATATACAGAATCATAATCACAGACATTTTGCAAAGATAACAGAGATGCAGTAAACACATATTCTATTAAATGGTGAAAATAGAACAGACTGTAATACAATAACTAGAATGGTGGTAGCTATCTCTAAGAAGAGATGTGACTGCTATGCTCATCCGTGCAAATATGAATACAAAATGAGGCCAAAGGGGCCTATTTATACTAAGGACGAGGGAAAGAATCCAAAAAGTCCAAAACATAACCCTAGAAGATGAATCGTCATAAATTTTACGGCCCCGAGGTGGTAAGTTGAACATACAACTTCTCGGGGTCATAACTTTTGCATACAATCTCCGATTTGGACGCTCAATAGCTCGTTGGAAAGATCTATCCGATATTTACTTCTAATAACAACAAATATTAATTTTGGAATAGAATCATATTTTCTCGACCATTCGATGCCAAAAAATGTCGTTTAGGGCCTCAAAACGACTCCAGAAGTTTGGAACCCAAAAAACCGTAGAAAAATAACTTGGAAACTGCCATAATGGACAATTGTTTTGAGCCAGTGGAATAGGTGGGCGGCCACCGATCTCCATCTTGATCAATTTATAAGCTACTTGTCCCCATGCTTGGGCACGCCCTGCCAAGAAGAAAGAAACGAATTAAAACCAAAGAGATGAAATTTTACAAAGGAATCAAGTTGGGATATTGACATTGATGAAAATGAGGTAAATTGTGTCTACAAGTGCCTATTGAGGAATCCACTCTTTTGTTAGGGGATGAAGTAGAATATATGGATATAGGTATTTTCTCCTCGAGGGAGGTCATTGTAGATGATTCTCCTTTGGGTTGAACAAAAAGACATCATGAAACTGATGCATCTAACTCAAAGCACATGACTTAAATAACAAATTGAATCATTCGAAGAACTATGATCTCCCAATCTTACAAATTTTAGTTATTTACATTAACTCCTTTATAAATGAAAAAAATTAAATGTCCATTACGTATGTAATTTTTAATTTATAAATACAAAATGAACACATAATCTTGTAAGTGCAATATGCACATCACATCTAATTTCTTTCATGCTTTGAGCACTTAAATAATGTGATTTTCATTTTATAGTGGAATAGAAATGCAATTTTTTTTCTTGGAAACACATTATTTGAACTACAACTACACTCCTTGGATCTCAACCAAAATATATTTAATCATAAAAAGGAGTGACAAACTACGCAATGACAACCATCAATATTAAGATTCTACATCTATTCAAAACTAACATTTTTACTAAATTATTTATTTTGTTAATACATAACATTTCATTTATTAAACTAAAAATACCTGAAATAATATAATGTAATAAATGTAGTCTACCTTGGAATTATATTTTTTACATTTTATTCATCTTAAGTTGAATATTATGAAGTATAATAATTTAAATTGGAAAAAAAAAGTTTTATATTTAAAATGGATTGACAATTTAAACTCTTATTTAAAAAAAAATATTTTTAAAAATGTTAGAATTGTTTTTGCTTTAGGTGCATGTATGATTACAATATGATAAATAATGGACAAGGAGCTTTTCTCCTCTAGTGAGGTTATTGCATTATTTCTTTTTTTAATGTTAGAATTGTTTTTTCTCTAGTTGTAAGTATGATTACAATGAATGGACGAGGGGCTTTTCTCCTCTAGTAAGGTCATTACATCATATAGGTGGAATAAACACAACATGAAACTCATGCATGTGATTCAAATAAGGAATTAGAAGGATTCCATCTAAGAACTATGTCACTTAAATAGAAAGAAATGAAGTTTAATAATCTTAAACTTTAAATATAAATACATAATATATCTATACTTTTGTAAGTGCAATATGCATTTGTGTTTTTTTTAATAATCATATTTTAGTAATTTTCATTTTATAATAAATAATTTATTTTTTTAAACATTGTTTAAACTACAACAACACTCTCAGGATCTCAATCAAAAGACAAAAAAGTAACAAACTACACAATGATAACCATAAATATCAGCTATTTTATTTTGTTAATTCATAACATTTGATTTATTAAATTAAAATTATTAAAAATTATATAATGTAATAAATTTAGTTTTTAATAATATTGAATTTTCTTATCTATTTTTACTTATTTTAAATTAAATTTTATTTTGTTAATTCATAATATTTAATTTAATAAACTAAAAATATTTGAAATAATATGATATAACAAATTTAGTTTTTAATGATATTGAATTATCTCATTTACATTTTTCTCATTTTAAATTGAATATTCTAAAGCATAATTCTTTTATTTAAAAAAATGATATAATTGTTTTTTTAGTTTTAAGTATGACTATATTTATATGGAAAAAATAAATAAGAAAACATAAAATAATAGTAAATGTAGTCTAATGTGTTTTGTTTTTTTAGATTGAATCAAATAAGTTGAAAATTATAACAATATGTTTCATTCACAATATAAACATTAATATTAAAGGAAAAAAAACTCAAAAAAATATAATAAAGATTTTATTAATTTTGTAAGTACATTTTTTTTGTTGGTAGAGTGGTGGAACCCCGAAAGTGACTACCTTTCAGCTTAGGGAACCGACGACCTTTCCGCTTAGAGAGCGTCTTAACCATACACATTTATATTAATCTCTAAATACAATTAAATGATGTAATTTCTCTTTCAAGAAAATTTCTACATCATTTTCCCACCATTCTCTTTGGATTTCAATCTCTTTTAAATTTGGTAGTTTTTCTATACCTAGGGGCAATCCCTTCAATGACCAACAATCAATTATACTCAAGATTTGAAGTTTGGGCATAATTTGTTCATTCCACACAACATTTGATGAAGAACTTGCCAAACTCTCTAACTTAGGTAAATTGCAGAGATTCAAACACTCTAACATAGAAAATCCAATAACACTTTCCCGTGTTCCTATCCCCAACTCCGTCATCTCAATGCACTGTTCTATGGTCAATGACCTTAAATTTGGCACTCTCTCCAAAGGACGAAGTTCCCTTATTTTATAACAATATCTCAAATATAACTTCTCCAATTGTTGAAAGTCGCAAATACAATTGGGTAGTCTTCTGCCATGGTAATTTTGAAGCCAAAATCTATGCAGCTGCTTCATGCTCTGCATGTCTTGGGGGAGATCCTCCATCACATCATTGTCTTCCACATCGAAGACCAATGTCAAGTCCCTCATCTCCACCCAACTTCCCATGATACCCTCTTTCATTCCTAACCGTACTATTCCCTCTACTTCCATTCCTGCCTTTACATGTACTTCAAGCCGCATCAAATGTGGACAACTCGTGAGATCCCTCAAACTGCAAACACCACTCTCCACTTCCTCCACGTGCATTATATTCTTCTTACCCGTCGCTGATGTCCACAACAACAATGTACTCAATGATGTGAGTTGAGAGATCTCACGGGGAATCCCTCTTAAGCTACAACATCTAGTTAAATCTAAAGTCCTGAGATTTTCCAGCTGTCCTATCTGACAAGGCAACGTTTCTAGCTGTCTACAGCCATTAAGCTTCAAAAACTGAAGCTGAGAAAGACTGCAGATGTCTTCAGGTAAATCCTTGATTAATGTCCTCTCCAATCCGAGAAACTGAAGCTGTCTAAGATGGCAGAGAGATATGGGCAACGATTCTATTTTAGTGCCGGAGAGACTCAAAACCCTGAGAGAGGTGAGATTCACTAAAAAGCCATTTGGAACTTCTCTTAAACTTTGATTATAACCCATGAGCAAAGTGAGTAGGTTGGGGCATCTGAAATCTGTTGGCAAAACAGAAATATTATTGTGCCCAATTGCTATTCTTTTGCAATTGTGAATCTCTTTTTCAGCCAAGGGAAACTTTTGGAGGTTTTGACCTGGCCTAAAGAAGTAGTTCTCTTCCCTCTCGGCAATAAAGATTGCCATGTCATGTACAACATCGTGAGCCCGTATGTGCTCGCTCCCATCAACATCATCAACAACAACCTGAAACAAGCAGCGTTCTACTAATAACTTGACATAGCTGCGTCCTAAGTCCAGTAAATAGCTGTAGCTGGTCTCTCTGCTATTGACCTCTCCTTCAGCTATCCAGATTTCCACCATTTGGTCTACACTAGTTTGCCAATCTTCGGGAAAAGTAGCACAGTATAGAAAACAATTCCTGACGTTGGAATGAGGCAAACGATCGTAACTCAATCTGAGTCGCTGATACAGACCTTCATCAATGCGGGTGGATGCTAGAAAAAGAGGATCCACATGTTTGATCTGATTGAAAGCAAGATGCCAGTCAACTAAACTAATATTACCTCTCATTGCTGCTGCTACAACATTAATGGCCAACGGCAAACCATTACAGTCTGCCGCAATTAGTGTGGCCACATCCTCTATTTCTTTTGTCGGAGCAGTGCCATCTTTGAAAGCTCCTCTGCAAAACAATTGCCATCCTTCATCTCTGGATAGCCGTTGTATTTCTATGAAGAAGTCTTCTGCCCTCATTCTTCTAATCACATCTGTGCTGCGCGTAGAAATGACCACTCTGCTACCCTTATCGTTGCCCATTGGGATGCCCAATTCTTCTTCCAAATCAATTTCCCTCCACAAATCATCCAATATGAGAAGAAATTTCTTCTCCCTGAGACATGCAGAGAGTTCCATCTTTCTGGTCTCAACAGCAGAACTGCTCCCAAGATCTAAATTGATTTTCCCGGCGATATCACTCTGCAAGCCCGGAATGCTATAATTATCAGAAACAACAGTCCAAATTACGGATTCAAACTTACCTTTCTTGTAGGCGTTGTAGATTGTTTTGAGCAAAGATGTCTTGCCGACACCTCCCATGCCATAAACTCCAATTATGCGAAATTGATGATCTTCATTGTCGATCCATGTCTGCAGCCGCATTTGGGAAGATTTAATCCCCTCTCCCACAAAGCCCAACTGTGGTACTGGCTGTAGCAACCCCTCTGGTCGCACTGGTGCCGACGCTACAATTTGTTGAGCAATGCCAATTATTGAAATATCCCTTTGAAGATCTGTAAAGAGTGGATCGAAATTTTGAGTCCATTCTCTAACTTGTGTAGAGAGCGTTGGTCTGCAGAGAAGACAATCCAGACATCCATTCTGTTGTTGGGCACGATCCATGACGCGTCTGGCATCATCAAGAGAACGGTGCAGCCTTTGAGACCACTCTTCCAGGGTGCCCGGGGCACTTCTTTGATCGAATTGAAATCGATTGGTGATATCTTGTAAGAGGACCTTCATACGACGGAGCTTATCTTGCATAAGCTCAGTGTTTCGATCCAAATGAATACGATCATCTATGAGTTGGATGAGCGAACTAATAGCAACGCTAAGAAGGCTGCTGATTGTTTTGGCTGCTGGTCCAGTCATAACGCTCTCCATGACTAATCCGAAGAAATTTGGATGCAGGAACTTTGGAGAAATTTGGATGCAGAAATTTGCAACAAAAAGATTTACAGGAGAGTGGAGAAATGAATCCAATTAATATAGGAGAACATGCGGTAAGTAAAGTTTAGTGCAGTTTCACCATAATTTCATCTCTATCAGAAAATACAAAGGAACGCTCAGTTGTCATGCACAGAGTGCGCGCCCACTTGGACTGGACGGCCGTGTTTGGTACCCACATTGCCCATCAGATGGGTTCACTCGAAGGACGCATGTGGGCCTGCCACTTAATTATTGTTGCAGAAATTTTTTGCAAAAAGATTTACAGGAGAGTGGAGAAATGAATCCAATTAATATAGGAGAACATGTGGTAAGTAAAGTTTAAATGCAGTGCAGTTTCACCATAATTTCATCTCTATCAGAAAATACAAAGGAACTCTCAGTTGTCGTGCACAGAGTGCGCTGTCACGGCAGCCCCGTTGAAAAGCTAGCCGGGCCACTTGGACTGGACGGCCGTGTTTGGGACCCACATTGCCCATCAGATGGGTTCACTGGAAGGACGCATGTGGGCAATGGGCATGCCACTCAACTATTTGTTTAGTGTCTCACAACACCCAAAAAGTCAAAAGTCAGTTTAGGAGTGTAAACCTTTTTCATACCATGTTACATACATTTTTTTCCAAGAGAATTCTCTATCGTTTCATATAAAAGTGATAGGATGACGATTTATATCACCGGTGTGAGTGGGTATCATTTCGTATAAAAGTGATACCATGACGATGTACATCACCCGTGTTAGGTTTTTTCGTATTATTATGAGAGCAAAGTTTATTGGTATAACATAAAGGTAATATTTTTATTTTTATTTTTTATTTATTTTTTTTAATTGTTCGAGTGTTTTGTGACTTGTGATTTGTTGGACGAACTTTTGGTTCGAGAAACCATCGGAGACTGTACCCAGACTGGGACCCTAGCAACCCTTAGCATGGTTGGATTTGCATTTTGATATTAGGCTGCCAAGCAAACGAAACCCCTCTCAACCGTTTGCTCTACTAGAATTTGACTCATAAATGTAATAATTGATTAAAGCCATCTATTTCTTTTTCAACTAGGAACAAAACAAATAATTTGATATTATGAGGTGAATTAAAGTTATATATATCAAATGATCTTTTGCCAAAAGATTTTTAAGTGAAATAGTAATCTTTAAACAACATATTGGATGTTACTGAATAACACATCATTTGGAAACTATGTAAATTAGCCAATGAATTTAAGTTGATTACAAAAAAGCCGTTTTGTTAAAAAAAGAAAAAAAAAAGAGAAGAGAGAACTAATAAAATTGTAAAGAGCAAATGTTACAAGTTAATGTAACATGGATCTCTTCCACATGTAGATAACATTCAGTCATCTCTAGATCCTCCAATTTTCTCATTTTTATAATTGCATAATCTTTTGGGTTATTAGATTCATTTCATTTCCTCTTAGTAGCATTGTGTTTTATTTCCTCTTAGTAGATGTATATAGTCATTAGATTCATTTCATTTCCTCTTAGTAGATGTATATAGTCATACTTGTTGAAAAGTAGAGTATTGAACTTTGACAATCAAGTTCGTGCCTTTAAAAACGAAATACAACATTCATGTTATAGGTGCATGTAGCTTGAGGTGGCTAAAATTCTTGTTGTATCGAAAAGAATGCGTCGGATAGATACTCGAACTTGGTTGGCCTTGGTGATGAAAATGTAAACTTTCGCTTGGCCTTGGCTTTGGGTCTTCTCCTTCATCAGCCATGGGGTGGTTCATAAGGCGATTTATAAGGCAGTTCATAGCATTCATATTATTGGTGTATTTCTTTTTTTTGCTTGCTTAAGGGATAATGTACTTTGACATATCCCATCTACAATCCATACTATCCAATTTCATTAGCTTTCGTTTAGGCATGAAAGCAATTTGAAAAACTATACACCCACATAGTAATAGGATAAGAGACGACACATTATTGTTATATATCTTTGAAACTACATTCTTTCTATAGATAATTGTCTAATAAGTAACTTCTTTCTAAATCATTCTATACAGTTCATAAAAAGATAGAAAATGAGGAGCCTCTATGCTTTCATAATTTCTAATATAATTTAAATTTTGATTGAGACATAATTCATATTATAATTCAAGATGTATTCTTACTTATATCCTTGCATCCATATCCAATTTGTAATTCTTCAACTTCTTTATACTTAACTTCACCACTTTTTTCCTCTTCATAAGTCTCAATATTGGATGGATATTATGGTGTTTCTTCTAAATTTATCCAAGTATTATCAATTCAAATGATATTCTAAATACTAAAATTTCCATAATCCAATAATATTATGAAAATAAGTAAAATTCATGTTTAAATTTGTGCTTAAAGCAAACTACAGATACCATTTATCTCAGCCAATTTTAAGGGTCTTTCTAAACTAAAGCCAAAAATTGAAATTTCACCTTGTTAAGGCCTTGACAAACTTCATGCCACATGCCACTCTTTTTAAGATTTCATTGATCTTCACTACAAAGAATAAAAATCCACTTCCACTTTCTCTCTTTTAGTAAAAGACAAGCGACCTAGATTTCTAACGAAGACAAGCAACCAAAAATTCTAATATGCACTTCTAAAGGTGAGTGACCAAATATTTTAATGAAATTATTTTTGTTATAATCTAATACTTTGTGCCACTTTCTAAGAGTCTCTTTATTTTAAAATTGACTAGCAAGTTGGCAACATGATGATGGTCTAAAGAAGTATCTTGACCAAATCAAACATTTAAAATTGACGAGCAAGTTGGCAACATGATGATAGTCTAAAGAAGTATCTTGACCAAATCAAACAAAATGTGAATTTAAATTTAAATTATCTTGCTATTTGAATTTAATTAATAAGAAATTATAAAGAGGTGGTATGTCTCTATCAAACAAAATGTGAATTTAAATTTAAATTATCTTGCTATTTGAATTTAATTAATAAGAAATTATAAAGAGGTGGTATGTCTCTATCAATTGCTTAGAGCGAAATGACGAAATTTGGAAATTTGGAAAGATCATTCAAGGCAATTGCCATCTCCCGCTTACATCATTGGGATTTTAATTCAATTAAATACAAATTTAATTATTTATTATGAATTGGTAGGATCGCGAGGTGAGCTGATGGAAGTGGAACACTCTCTAAAAGCCTTTAAAAAAGATCGTAGCCCGGGCCCGGATGGCTGGCCTGTTGAATTTTATCTACATTTCTTCGATCTCCTAGGCCCTACTCTCCTCAAGGCTGTTGACCAAACCAGAATCTCTGGTTTCATTCCTCCCTCCCTTAACTCAACCTTCTTGACCCTTATACCTAAAAAGGACAAGCCCTTGACCTTTGCCGATTTTAGACCTATCTCCCTGTACAATCTCCTTTATAAGCTCATTGCAAAAGTCATAGCTAGGAGACTCAAACCTTTCCTTGACCTGGGCATTTCTCAGGAGCAGTATGGCTTCCTTAAAGACCATCAAATCTCTGAGCCTATTGGTATCCTCCAGGAGGTATTACACTCTATCCATTCAAAGAATCTTACTGCTTTTGTCCTTAAGCTTGACCTTTCGAAAGCTTTTGACCGGGTGGACTGGACTTTCGTCAGATTAATCTTGATTCAAATAGGAGTTCCCCTCCTCACTGTGAACTGGATAATGGGCTGTTTATCTACTGTAAATTTCGCGGTCCTGGTCAACGGCACTCCCTCTTCTTTCTTCCCTGCCTCCCGTGGTATCCGTCAGGGCTGTCCTTTATCACCTCTCCTCTTCATTCTTGTCATCGAGGGCCTCAGCCTGCTTATTCAAGATGCTGGGGACAATGGACTGATCAAGGGCATTCATATCTCATCCTCCCTTGCTCTTTCACATCTGCTCTTCGTTGATGATGTGATCTTATTGGGTTCAAGCACCTTACTTGATTGGACTGCTTTTGAGGTGATTTTGGAAACATTCTGCAAAGCATCCGACATGATGATTAATGTTGATAAGTCTTGCTTTCTGTACTGCAATTTGGATGAAGCCGGTTATAATACACTAGCTACTGTCATACCTTACAGAATGAGGCCTTTACATTTAGGGATCAATTATCTTGGTTTTTTCTTAAAACCCATCGGGTATAGGAACAGAGACTGGCTATGGCTTATTCAAAAAGTGGAAAAGAGGATCAGTCACTGGACTTACAAATATCTCTCTCTTGGGGGAAGATTGGTCCTGTTAAACTCTGTCTTATCTAGCATTTCGGTTTATTGGATGAGTCTGGCTCCTCTCCCCGCCACTATCCTTCAGAAGCTCAGAAGCCTTATGTTCAACTTTCTCTGGGGTTCCTCGGTAATCAAAAGGAAATTTCATTTGGCCAACTGGAATGATCTCTCTTGGCCAAAAAGCTGTGGGGGATGGGGTATTAAAAACCTTCTCTGGTTTAACCTTTCATTGCGCCTCAAAAATCTTTGGAGAATTCTTCTTTCTGATGGTCTTTGGTCTTCTGTTATACATGCTAAATATTTGAAAGGTACCCCAGTTGTTGATTGGCTCAGAAAGAAGATTTTTACCACTCGCAGTGCCTCTTTATTATGGAGAGGCTTTGTACAGATTCTCCCATGGCTAGGCTCCTGCTTGACTTGGAAAGTGGGGGATGGCAATAATATCCTTCTCAGCATTGACCCCATCGTTGGTGTTCTGTCCCCACATCTTCCTGAGGATTTGAGATCCTATTTGGAAGATCTGGACATATGCACACTCTCACAGGCCCGAAACACTCTCTTTCCAGCAAAGAATTATTGGCTGTCAGCTGATGATTTATATCTTGGGGACTCTTACTGTGCATTATGGAATAATTTTATTAATGAAATCCAAGGAGCTGGTATTCATCTTACTGACTGTCCTGATGCTCTTTCTTGGACACATAAAAACTCACATGGTTCACCATCAGCTAGTGCTGCATATGACTACATTGTTGGAGTCCACTCCTCACCACCTGTCACCTCTGTTGACTCTGTCCTTTGGAACAGGAATTTACCCAGCAAGATATCATGTTTCATCTGGCTCACTCTCCGAGATAAAATTCTTACATGGGTAAATTTGCAGAAAAAAGGTATCCACGGGCCTGGGATCTGCGTCCTCTGTGGCACAAATGAAGAAACAGTGTCACATTTATTTATTTTCTGTAGAGTTTGGAGGACTGTTGCTGTACATGTATGTGATCTCCTAAATCTGTGTGCTATCACTCCAGCTATACCGATTGATGTGATGATAAACAATTGGATTAAAAATCTGCACAGGAACTCGCCTTTGTATTTTCTTCCTCTCCATATGATGTGGATCATATGGAAAGCGCGTAACCGAGACATTTTTGATGGAGAAAAAGGTCTGTTTTTTCTATAATCCAGCAGGTTATTTCTACTGTTCGTGGCTTACCTCCATGTGCTGTTAAAAAGAGGAGGCGTATCAGAATTATTGGAAAGGCACCGATCTTGTTCTATCCATGTGGTTTTATGGATGGTGCTTCCAAATGTATGACAGCAGGTGCAGGTTTTTGTATTCATATAAATGAAACACATCGACTGGAGTTCTCGCTGGGGGTCGGACATGGCACCAACACGAAGGCAGAATTGCTCAGTCTATGGGCACTTCTCCTCACCTCCCAAATGATGGGGATCCCTCTCACCCATGTCTATGGTGATTCACAAGTAATCACCAATTGGGTTCGTGGATCGACTGAGCTCTCCCCACCAGATCTCATACATTTGAGTAGGGAGACTAAAAATCTTTGGGTCACCTTTCATGATCTGTCAATCACCCACATCTATCGAGAGCACAATCTGTTGGCTAACCGTCTCTTTAAAACTGCGCTCTCTCTTCCTCAGGGCTTTGGCAGTTTTATGGAATTTATTGAGAACCATTTGGTTACTCGTAATACTTTTCAGCTTTACTGAGACTGATTTTATGATGCTTTCCTCGTTCATATCAGTTTTTTATTAGAATGAGAGATCTCTTTTGGATGTGGATTCAGCGCCTGTTGACGATCGATAGATGTGGTTGTTCTGGCAGAACACTCTTAATGAAGAGTCATTTATCTGATGGGAACATTTTGTTGTTGGCTCGCCTTTCCCCCTGGCGATAAACTCCACATGATGTATAATGTAACTCGATATGCTGGTAGCTTTGTTTTGATGTCCTTTGATTCAGTTTATGAATAACAAGGCAGGCTTTTTTCTTCTGAAAAAAAAAATGTCAAAGAATATATTTAATACATTAAAGACTGGACACATCAAACAAGACGCGTGACTATCTAGTCCTAGTCCTACCGTAAGGTAGAGATTAATATATTGAAAAATAGTTTGAGATTAATATATTGAAAAATATATTTTACAAATAGTTTGAGATTAATATATTGAAAAAAATCGTATTTAATGACTTGGTGTATTTGGATTCTGGTGTTTATTTCTATGATTGTTTTAAAATGTGTGACGGTGCTATTTATGGTATCCAAGCTCTCTTATTTGAGAGAGCACATCATGCGTGTTGGTGGAGTTTCGTCCAGTTAAACTCAAAGCTGTTTTTACCTTTTTGCCTAGAGATATTTCCTTCATGGTTCACATAATAATACCAAACCAAATTAAACCAAATTATTGGCATTTATTCATGTGACAAATTATTATTATTTTTTCTCGGGAAAGAAAAAGCATAATTTCATTTCATTTTTCGAGAACAAAATTACATTGTGTAGATACACAGTTTGTGTATTCAGAGAGTACCATAAAGGTCCCAACAAAGAAACAAAAAAAGGGAGAAAAAATCAGTCTCTGCTAACCACATATATCCACATAACATCTGAAGAAATATATCAAGATTCAAACCACATACTGAGATATGGCCCCAAAGTTCCAGTAACAAGATCACTGCAAATATTCTTACAGTTAACCGACGAACCATAGGCAAACAAAAAGATCCAAAACTGCCAAAAAAATTACTGAAAAGGACCACCGAGCTGGTATATAGAAGCCAAAAAGCAGAGTTCATGTCTAATCATCCCTTTCAATGAAAGGTTTATGGTAATATTCATGAGCTGCACCTTCAACCTGTTCAAGGATCTTCCATTGACCCAACGCCAATAGTAGACCGTCCTTCGAGGCCTTGTCTACCTCCCTGTTAATCTCCCTGTAGACATGTCAGCATGAAAAAGAATCATAAGATCCAATTATATTTGAAATGGAAGCTAAAATGTTTGCAAGTCTCAAATTTCTGCACGTTTGGGACCTCTTGATCCAGTTTATCACATTCATTGAATCACCAAAAACATTGAGTGTTATGCACCCTTTCTCTACTACAAAGATGAGGAGAAGTTTCAAACTGAGAAGCTCAGCACAGTTGTTACTGCCGTCTCCAAGCCCCATCGTTAATACGAAGGAGTGACCCTCCCTAAGGAAAAAAAATAGCACCCCCCCTGTAGCTATTTTCTTGTGAAACTCCATCAAAAAACCCCCAAGGAACCGACTTATCAATTTCAACCTCTAAAACTGTCCACTGGATTTCGACTCTTATGTGTTGTGGGAAAGCAGAGTGAAACCCACCAGCAAGATTGGTGGTGATATCTAGAGTACAACCTTTTTTAGCAAAGATCGAATTATTCCAAGCAAGCCACACACCCGAAATAATAAGCAAAGGGAGAGCTTTCATGGAATCCGATGAGTTGGTTCTTCTCCAATTTTCCCAAGCTTGCACTATGGTTAACCCCTCTTATTTGCAAAGGATGCCAAAGATCTTGGAGCATTCTCTCCATACTTCTCTAATGTATGGGCAATGCAAGAAGATATGTACCACCGATTCTTTTGCATTTTTACATAGGGAACACCAACCTGGTCCTTGAAAGCACCTTTTTTGAAGATTATCCCAACATGGTGCCTTGTTCTCAAGAACACACCACATGAAGAGCCTGCATTTTGGTGGGCAATTGATCTTCTAAAGATATTTCCACCACCAAACCTCAGCACTATTCACACCATCAGCACTGAGTACAAGGTATACTGCCTTTGGAGTGTATTTCCCAGTCTGATCCATGTCTTAAATGAGAACATCCTCCCCGTCATGAATCTTGATTTGTGCATGGTTCAATGCCTCAAAATACACTTCCATCTCCTTACTTTCCTTGTCAGGAAGTCCCATATCTCTTTCCCGAATCCATGTATGTTCCCACTGATTCACCTACGCTGGTGCCAAGGGTTGGCTAAGGAAGAAAATTCCTCTATGTCTCAGTGCCCTCACCGTATCATCCTGAAGGATGTGTTCTTAATTACACCCGACCCACGGGTCCTCCCCAACTCTGAGATGCCTACCATTCCCAATATGCCAGGCCAGTTTAGCCTCTATGATCCCAAAGGATTTAACAACTGCTTTCCAAAAGATCAAGCCCCTGACATGTTATTTTGCAGGATTCTGAATCCAATCCTCCACTGATCCAGGACCAATATATTTTTGGATCATAATCTGAGTCCATAGACTCTCAGTCTTCAACAATGTCCAACCCCCTTTTGCAACTAGAGATTTGGAGAATAATAAGATGTTTTTAAGACCCCACCCACCCAGTGCTTTCGGGATGGCAATCCTCTCCCACCTAACCCAAGGAGTAACATGGGATTCCTTCTTACCACTCCAGAGGAAGCGAAAACAAGTTCTGCACGCTGCTTCTAAAATGCCTTTTGAGATCCAGGTTAAGGACATCCACTAGACCAGTATGGCCTCCAACACAACATTCACCAGCACCAGTCTGCCAGCTCTAGATAACCATTTATGACTCCAAATCTTCAACCATTTTTCCAGCTTTTCCAACAACCATGTCCAGTCCTATTTTCGGTAGTCATTTGGCTTCAAAAATAACCCCATATATTTTAACCCTCCCTCAAGACTCAACTCAGTAGATCGGTGGAAAAGGTAGATTTCCCAAAATTTATTTCCATACCAGTCACTTTTGAAAACACCTTCAGTATGTCATAGAGGGTATTTAGTTCTCTAACTGATCCAAAACAGAAGATAAGGACATCATCTACGAACAACAAATGAGTCAATTGTAGTTGCTGAGAAATCTGGATACCTTTGAATGTTCCCAGTCTTTTAGCCTCCTTAATGGATCTACTAAGACCTTTTGCCATCAACAAGAAAATGAGGGGAGATAAAGGGCACCCCTGATGCAACCCTTTCTCCGCATGAAAGAAGGGTGATGTAGCACCATTGATCAGTACCGAGAAAGACACAGTAGTGATACAACTCGTAACCCATTTGATGAAGGCAATGTCAAACCCTAAATGAGTTAGCAATAACCGAATATACATCCGGCTTACCTTATCATAGGCTTTGGCAAGGTCAATTTTCAGAATAGCACCCTTAAGATTTTTAGTTTTCATGCTATGAAGGCCCTCCTGTGCAGCACCAATGGCCTCATGGATATGTCACCCCTCCATAAACCCAAACTGTTCTTCTGTAATATGCTAAGAGAAAATCCCCTTCAGTCTCTGGGCAATCACCTTGGTGACCACCTTGTAGATACAGTTGCAAAGAGAGATGGGTCTGAAGTCATTCAAAGAGGCCAGATTTTCCACCTTAGGAATCAATGCAATAAAGGTAGAGTTGAAACTGACCAGAATCCTCCTAGAAGTTCTGGTGTCCTCCACGTCCTTCAGAAGATCACATCCCAGGGTCTCAAATAGTTCTAGAAAGAAATTGATCGTCCAACCGTCTGGCCGAGGACTTTTGTCCTTCTGGAAGCTCTACAACACAACCTTGAGTTCACCTTCAGAGACTTCCTCCATCAGAGCTAAGTTATCTTCTTCATCCACAAATGCAGGAGAAACCTGAGCAATACGAATTACTTCAGCAAGCGAAGCCTGAACATGTGCTTTGTAAAGCTTCTTGAAGTGTTCAATCCCCGTAGAATCCATGCCTTCAAAAGTATCATGTGTAGAACCTTGATCATCTGTAAGGCTCCAAACAGTATTGGCTGCCTTCCTTCCTCTGGCATATGCATGAAATAATTTTGTGTTGTCATCCCCACATTCCAGCCAAATTGCTCTACTCTTCAACTGCCACGTTTCTTCCTTCTCCATAAGTAAAGTAAATCTCCTCCCTTCCAGCTGAAACAACACATCCTTTTTCATTTGACTCAACATCCCACCTCCATCCATATTGTAGATCCTTGAAATTTCAAGTTCAATCTGTTGCAGTTCTCTATCCACCCTCTTCTGCTTGTCCACCGCCCAAGATTTGATAGCATCCTTCAAAAGCCTGATATTCATTGCAAACTGAAAGGCTGCAGTGTTCCTATTCCCTGGGTCAAAGGGAATCCAACTAGTGGAAATCAGGTCCAAAAAACCCTCATCTTTAAGCCAAGTACTATTGAATTTCAGGGGACTAGGTGGTTTAACAGGACCATTCTTGAATTCCAAAAAGATTGGGAAGTTGTCAGAATGTCCACCTTTCCCAACCCATTGTTTGATAAAATGATGATTGTCCACTATTGTTTCTGTCACCAGAAACCTATCCAGTCTCTTTGCAATTCTCCCATCTCCACATCTATTATTTCTCCAAGTGGGTGAGAACTTACAGGGCTCAATATCCGACCAGTTTCTCCCCACCAATTTCTTGGTGAAATATTCAGTCAACAAATCAGCACACGCATGAGGCCCCCATAGCTCAGCCTGGCCCAGTGAGAAATTCAAGTCTCCTCCAATAATCAAAAGCTCACCACTCATGAGAGAGTTGTTAAATAGTTTCTCCCAAAATGGAATCCTATATAAGTAAGGGTCATAAATGTTGACAACATTGTAGATATCTACCTATTCCAGGGATTTAAAAGTCATACCCAGAACCGAATCCATACCCCAAACATTCAGGGCCAAAACATTCCTAGCATTCCAACCAATTGCCAAGCCTCCAGAACGTCCTCTAACATCCAGAGTTTCAAAAATCCAGTCGCTAAACCAACTTTCCAACCTAGCTTTTGTTTCCTCACCTGCTCCCAAAGTATCTTGAAGTAGCATAATATCAGGGCTATCTAAATCGAGCACCCTTCGAAGTGCTGATCGTTTTTGGGGACCAGCAAGACCCCGACAGTTAAAAGACATATACTTCATCTCATACCATTCTTCTGGGCATGCACCGCTCTAAGTTCCCTTTCAATCAAAATTTAGTTTCCATTCTGTAAATCCTTTCGAGCTTGGGATTGAGCTTTGGAAACATGTGAAATGCGACCTCTCCCCCTAGGAGTCTCAACAGTGGCTTTCCCCGGCCCCCCTGAAGTTCTTTTGGAACAAAAACGAAGGAAATAACATGAATCAAAATATTTAGGAGGAGAACACGGAGGATAAAGTTCGAGCAAAAATGGTTCCAGCACCATCACTGAAGGGGGTTCCTCAATACAAGTAGCAGAGATGGGTGACGGGAGCACATTAGGTTGTGAAGACAGAGACACATTTTTAAGCCCATCCACCCAATCTAGGCCCGAAACATTCAAATGATTTGCAAATAAATTAATAGACGGGGGAAGGGTGAAAGAAGAGATACCAGGAATAGGCACCCCAAATAGGAATGGATCTCCCACTTGTCGGACCACCTCCGCCACCGGAATCCCTACTGCAGGAATATCCTCCTCTTCGCTACCATCCATAGTCTCTGTCGTCGGTCCCAAAGGAGAAATAGGTGGGGATGGTGGATTAGTACATCCCCCCTCACCACCCGATAAAGAACCCCCACTGTTCTTCCGACGACCGTTTGAAGACCGAATTGATAGAGAGCACTCCGTTGCTGGGTGCCCATACTCATGGCAACGTCTGCATCTAAAGGGAACATTTTTCGTAGTCCAATACCTGATGATAAAAGTACTACCTCCAATCTATCAGCACAACACCTGAAGCCCGTTCCTGATGTTGATGTTAACAAGTATGCGATCCACCCTTTTCACCTTCATAACCTTGTAGGATGTATCAGTTTCCAGGGAAGTGCCTAATAGGTTCCCAATGTGAGCAAAATGATCCTCAAACCAGAATGGTAGAGGGAGTCCCGAGAGTCTTACCCAAATTGACACTTGATCCACCCTTTCTCTGCTTGCATCGAACATAGGGTGACATCGTTTCAACAACACCGACGCCTGTTCAAAGGACCAATTCTTACTTAACACCCAGATTAAGTGTTCCTCATTTTCGAAATTAAAAGCATACCATCCTCGCCTGAGCCCTTCCACCTCAGGAACCTCTCACATCTCTGCTAACCAGCAATCCTGTGCCCATTTGTTCATAGTTCGAATAGAGACCGACTTACCCAAGAATCGACCAACCAGTGTGAGTCTATCCATCCGCTCCATCCTCTCCTATCTAATGTCTTCCCCTACAACATAATTGATGTCCGGGTTCATTTTAAGCCAGTTTTCCTTCCTTTTACAGACCACCTTCTTTCCAGATCTACCATCTTCCTCACCGCTAGTGTCAGAGGTGAAAAAACCCTTCTCGAGCGAGCTTGAGCAACCCCTTTGTTCCTGCACACCAATCGAGCGACCCACAAACCCTGGGAGTTCATCCTTCGATAAAGAACCTTCATTCCGTGAGCTAGTGTCGACCGTCATCCCTCCAAATCCCATCAACAAACGGTTCTGAGACTCCCCAGTCCTCTACATGAGACGAGCCCAATCTCCCCCCAGAGGCCGAGGAAACCCTCTCCTGTCTATCAGCAGGATCACCAACACCCAAGAAAATGTTTTCATCTGGCAGCTGAAACAACCGTGGAGAAGACAACAATAAATCCGACGGGGAAAACCCATCACAGTCCACCGAAAAAGGTTTTGTAGTAGAGAAACCCTCCATCCAAGGCTATTGAAAGGCATCCACCCCTTCTGACACACCTCCACATGTCGAATGCTAAAAGACCCCATCTTCCAGGTGTTCAGTGGTGTAGTACACAAGATCCTCCTCAGCCATAGTGCATGCAGGTAAAACAGTAAAAAAAATGGTAATAGTGAGCGCTGGTTTTACCTTCAGATGAATCAAATGGTTAGCTTGTCTTTCAAGAAAATAAACCCCGTCACAGTCAACACCTTCGTCCTCCTTTCATCGCCAATCCCTGCGCCCAGCCTCCTGTCAACCTCCTGAGGTCCACCGCTTGCAGGCCATGCCTGCAGGCAATCCTAAACCCTAGGCATTGTTGCTAACCCTACGACTCTTGGTAGCTCCCTCCGGCCCCTCATAATCTGATTAACCTTTTATTTTTTCATAAATACTACAATGTTACAATAAACTTCATGCTAGTTATAATGTAAATCCATTTATTGTATGGGAGCATAAGAGTATGGGAAGTTCATGTGACAAACTGTTACATTGGGACCCTTTGGATAGGCTAAACTCGAGATATTGAAGATTGGGTTTATGATTTAATTATGGACAAAATGTTTCAATATGGGATATCATGTACGAAAAGAAGAAAATTTAATTTATAAAGACAAATTTTTTTATAGAGGCTTGGCATTATTTAAAAGAGAGAAATATCATATTATAATTTAAAAAAATTCAAATCTAACGGTGTCTTATTATTTGGGTGGGCATTATTTAAAGAGAGAGAATGATCACATATTTTAATTAAAAATTAAATTAAATTAAATGCTGTCCTATTTTAATAAGAAGATATATGTGACTTAGTATTATTTGATCACATATTTGGTCATTTCAAAGTGTATCTTATCCTATCTCAATATGAATATATGAATAGCTTGGCATTATTTAAAAAGAAATAATGATTATACACATTTTAATTAAAAAAAACTAATTCAAATAGTGTGCTATCTCAATATGAATATAGAGAAAAAAAAGAAGGTAAAACTAGTGTCAACCTGGAATCCCCTCATTCCCCTTGCCAAGATTCTTGTGTACATATGCAATTATTCCTCCTCAAAACCTCCTAAATGTAAAGATGCCCCATTGAAAGCTGGGTGTCCAAATTTTGGAGCTGAATAAAATCCAAAGGTCCAGTCAACTTGATGCCACTGTCATGTTTATGTACTGTCATCCCATTGAAAAACATCTCTATACTCCCTTGTGAAGCACCAAATAAGAGTAAAATGAAACTTTAATCCTATCCATCTATTGCCATGTCTTTTGAGGGAATTGAGATATCGAAAAGCCCTCGAGAAGGCATTCTGAGAATGGGGATACCTAGTAGGACTCCGATTTCTAAAGGCATTTGGTAAACATTGCCAAATATCATGATAATTGAAAAGAGTCTGCAAGGAGTAAAGTTCACTGGTTTCTTGATAATCTAAAATAGCTTGTGGATGATGAGACTTAATTTGAAAGGAATCAGATAGTCTTCCATGATGATTTATGGAAGAGAATATATATTTGGCTCGACATTATTTAAAAAGAGAAACCACATATTTTAATTAAAAAAAAACATTTCTATTGTATTCTATCTCAATAGGAATATATTTTTGAAGTTGGACTATAATAGAATTATCTTATCTATTAAGAAATTTTCAAAATAAAAGCATTAAACGTTTTTTTATGTTTAAAGTTAAAATTAGTTTATACTATTTTTTTTAATTTAATGTTTTTGTTTAACATTAGACATTTGATAACAAAATTTAATTCAATTAGATTTCTATGTTTAAACATTTAAATGTAAGATGGATTCATGCTAGTTTATATTTTTAAATCCATTTTAATATAAATCTATATCTTAGAGGCATCTATACCAAATTATTTAACTTTTTTGGACATTAAATATGAGATTGCAAAATTTTATCCACATAAATATCTTCTAAGTTATAATCTCTCCCACCTCGTGGTGAGTTCCTAGGTTCTAAGAGCAACCTTCTTCTCTAGGTACATGAACGTTTTTTATGCTTGGGCTAGAAAAAATAGTAGTTAACTTCAGGGATTGATTTTAAGGGTGGATTTTAGCCCATGGTCGAATTTTAAGGGGTCACCAAAAAAGGTTGGGCAAATTTTTAATATGAAAATGTTTTTTTATTTATTTAATATATTAGCCCATTATTTATTAAACCCCATAACTGCCACAAATCAAATCGCCTACATTGTGAAACATGGAAAATGGGGCAAATGGAATTTAGCCCACTTAATTATGGCTCAAATCTCGACTTCGCTCGGATTTTTCGGTAATGGAGGTGAATAACATTCATATCGCTCGAATATTTCAGTTTTGGAGGAGAAATGAAGATGGTTCGCCCCGATTTATGGATGATATGGTAAAGATTTGGTATCCCCCCCGATTTATGGATTTTAGGGTAATGCAAAGGTAGTTCGCCCCCAATTTATGGATCATTGGGTAAAATGGACTTAGTTCGTCCTCAATTTGGGTTTGTGGAGCAATTATTTTGCTATGCCAATTATCATTACCTTCCCATCCTTGGCCAAATCGTGCCACATCTGTCGATTTGCAGTAATGGAGGAGTGAAGACAAAGGTTTTACTTTCAAGTTTCACTAGTGGGAGTTTGGGGTTTCAACCTCCAAGACTCCAAATTACTCCAAAATGGTCCATATTTGAGAAAACATGGAAAGATTTAGTCAATAGGGGAATTTTTTATACCTATATAATGTCGTAAGTGTCAGCATGAAGCTTGATTTCAATTGAAAATTATGTATTTACAGTGGCTGAGTGGAAAGCAATTTCACAGTGGCTAACTCTTGACTGGAAAATCTCTGCATTTGTTCAAGGTTCCTTCTATCTACAAACTTTAAACAGGTTAATTTCTTCTCTGCTTTATAATAGAAGGTTGAAGTTGATAATAGATATACAAAAAAATGGGCATTCTCCTAGTGTGGAAGAATTACGTCTCCCAACCTTGAATATAGAGTCAATTAGTACTTGAATTTATGAAATAAACTATTTTAATATTTCAATAGATTAATTGTGACCTTGCTAACCTTCCTGGAGTTGGGTTGTAGTCTTGCTCAGGCTGTTAAGCCTTATTGAACCTCACTGAAGTTTGAACCTTCCTAGTATGATTTGTGACTGTATTGATGATTCTATGTTGGGTCGTGACATTTGTGACCTTGCTTGACCTTGTGGACTGCTGTAGATAGGGACGTGATTTTGTGGATTTCCAGATCTGGCTTGTGAACCTTGTAGGCTTCTAGATCTGAACCATGATTCATGAACCCTTGTGGGCTTCTATTTCCGATCCTGATGTCGAAAATAGAAAATAGAGAAATTTAGTTGAATTTTTACGTATTTTTGTCCCAAATTTCCGATATGCAAAATGAATATACAAGAAAAAATATCTGCAAATGTGTGGGTCCGCTGAACAAAAGCAGATTAATCCCAAGAAATTTGGATGCAGGAACTTTGGAGAAATTTGCAACAAAAAGATTTGTAGGAGAGTGGAGAAATCAATCCAATTAATACATGCGGTAAGTAAAGTTTAAATGCATTGAAGTTTCACCATAATTTCATCTCTATAAGAAAATACAAAGGAACGCTCAGTTGTCATGCACAGAGTGCGCTGTCACGGCAACCCCTTGAACTGGACGGCCATGTTTGGGATCCACATTGCCCATCACATGGGTTCACTCGAAGGACACTCAACTATTTTACCTACTTAATTATTTTTATAAAAGTGTTTTCATTTGTTTAACACCCAAAGAGTCAAAAGTCAGTTTAGGAGTGTAAACCTTTTTCATACCGTGTTACATACATTTTTTTCCAAGAGAATTCTCTATCATTTCATATAAAAGTGATAGGATGACGATTTATATCACCGGTGTTAGTGGGTATCATTTCATATAAAAGTGATTATATCACCCGTGTTAGTGGTAGGTGGAGCGAATATTGATTAGGTTTTTTCGTATGAAAGCAAAGTTTATTGGTATAACATAAAGGTAATATTGGTATAACAAAAAGATTTACAGGAGAGTGGAGAAATGAATCGAATTAATATAGGTGAACATGCGGTAAGTAAAGTTTAAATGCAGTGCAGTTTCACCCTAATTTCATCTCTATCAGAAAATACAAAGGAACGCTCAGTTGTCATGCACAGAGTGCGCTGTCACGGCAGCCCCTTGAAAAGCTGGCCGACCCACTTGGACTGGACGGCCGTGTTTGGTACCCACATTGCCCATCAGATGGGTTCACTCGAAGGACGCATGTGGGCCTGCCACTTAATTATTGTTGCAGAAATTTGCAAGAAGAAGATTTACAGCAGGAGAGTGGAGAAATGAATCCAATTAATATAGGAGAACATGGGGTATGCAGTGCAGTTTCATCATAATTTCATCTCTATCAGAAAATACAAAGGAACGCTCAGTTGTCATGCATAGAGTGCGCTGTCACGGCAGCCCCTTGGAAAGCTAGCCGACCCACTTGGACTGGACGGCCGTGTTTGGTACCCACATTGCCCATCAGATGGGTTCACTCGAAGGACGCATGTGGGCCTGCCACTTAATTATTGTTGCAGAAATTTGCAAGAAGAAGATTTACAGCAGGAGAGTGGAGAAATGAATCCAATTAATATAGGAGAACATGGGGTATGCAGTGCAGTTTCATCATAATTTCATCTCTATCAGAAAATACAAAGGAACGCTCAGTTGTCATGCACAGAGTGCGCTGTCACGGCAGCCCCTTGGAAAGCTAGCCGACCCACTTGGACTGGACGGCCGTGTTTGGTACCCACATTGCCCGTCAGATGGGTTCACTCGAAGGACGCATGTGGGCCTGCCACTTAATTATTGTTGCAGAAATTTGCAAGAAGAAGATTTACAGCAGGAGAGTGGAGAAATGAATCCAATTAATATAGGAGAACATGGGGTATGCAGTGCAGTTTCACCATAATTTCATCTCTATCAGAAAAATACAAAGGAACACTCAGTTGTCATGCACAGAGTGCGCTGTCACGGCAGCCCCTTGGAAAGCTAGCCGACCCACTTGGACTGGACGGCCGTGTTTGGTACCCACATTGCCCATCAGATGGGTTCACTCGAAGGACGCATGTGGGCCTGCCACTTAATTATTGTTGCAGAAATTTGCAAGAAGAAGATTTACAGCAGGAGAGTGGAGAAATGAATCCAATTAATATAGGAGAACATGGGTTATGCAGTGCAGTTTCACCATAATTTCATCTCTATCAGAAAATACAAAGGAACGCTCAGTTGTCATGCACAGAGTGCGCTGTCACCGCAGCCCTTTGAAAAGCTAGCCGGCCCACTTGGACTGGACGGCCGTATTTGAGACCCACATTGCCCATCAGATGGGTTCACTCGAAGGACACTCAACTATTTTCCCTACTTAATTATTCTTATAAAAGTGTTTTCATTTGTTTAGTGTCTCACAACACCCAAAAAAGTCAAAAGTCAGTTTAGGAGTGTAAACCTTTTTCATACCATGTTACATACATTTTTTTTCCCTTTTTCATACCATGTTACATACATTTGTTTCCAAGAGAATTCTCTATCATTTTATATAAAAGTGATACCATGACGATTTATATCACCCGTGTTAGTAGGTAGGTGGAGCGAATATTCATCGGGTTTTTTTGTATTATGAGAGCAAAGTTTATTGGTATAACATAAAGGCAATAATTTGTTTTTGGTATGTTGAGTGTTTTGTGACTTATAATTTGTTGGACCAACTTTTGGTTCGAGAAACCTTAATCCAAGGGCATATAAGGTGTCAAAATCACTCGGAGATTGTAACCGGATTGGACCCCACCAACCTTTAGCATGGTTGGATTCACATTTTGATCTTGGGCTGCCAAGCAAACGAAACCCCTCTGGACTGTTTGCTCTACCAGAATTTGACTCATAAATATAATAATTGATTAAAGCCATCTATTTCTTTTTCAACAGGAAAAAAACAAGTAATTTGATATTATGAGGTGAATTACTCCGGACCGTTTGCTCTACCAGAATTTGACTCATAAATATAATAATTGATTAAAGCCATCTATTTCTTTTTCAACAGGAAAAAAACAAGTAATTTGATATTATGAGGTGAATTAAAGTTATATATATCAAATGATCTTTTGCCAAATGTTTTTTAAGTGAAATAGTAATCTTTAAACAACATATTGGATGTTACTGAATAACACATCATTAGGAAACTATGTAAATTAGCCAATTGAATTTAAGTTGATTACAAAAAAAACTGTTTTGTTAAAAAAAGAAAAAAAAAGAGAAGAGAGAACTAATAAAATTGTAAAGAGCAAATGTTACAAGTTAATGTAACATGGATCTCTTCCACATGCAGATAGCCTTCAGTCATCTCTAGATCCTCCAATTTTCTCATTTTTATAATTGCATAATCTTTTGGGTTATTAGATTCATTTCATTTCCTCTTAGTAGCATTGTGTTTTATTTCCTCTTCGTAGATGTATATAGTCATTAGATTCATTTCATTTCCTCTTAGTAGATGTATATAGTCATACTTGTTGAAAAGTAGAGTATTGAACTTTGACAATCAAGTCCGTGCCTTTAAAAACGAAATACAACATTCATGTTATAGGCGCATGTAGGTTGAGGCAGCTGGAATTCCTGTTGTATCGAAAATAATGCGTTGGATAGATACTCGAACTTGGTTGGTCTTGGTGATGAAAATGCAAACTTTCCATTGGCCTTGGCTTTGGGTATTCTCCTTCTTCAGCCATGGGGTGGTTCATAAGGCAATTTATAAGGCAAGTCATAGCATTCATGTTATTGGTGTATTTCTTTTTTTGCTTGCTTAAGGGATAATGTACTTTGACATATCCCATCTACAATCCATATAATCCAATTTCATTAGCTTCCATTTATGCATGAAAGCAATTTGAAAAACTATACACCCACATAGTAATAAGATAAGAGACGACACATTATTGTTATATATCTTTGAAACTACATTCTCTCTATAGATAATTGTCTAATAAGTAACCTCTTTCTAAATCATTATATACAATTCATGGGAAGATAGAAAATGAGGAGCCTCTATACTTTCATAATTTCTAATATAATTTAAATTTTGATTGAGACATAATTTATATTATAATTCAAATTTTGATTGATGTATTCTTACTTATATCCTTGCATCCATATCCAATTTGTAATTCTTCAACTTCATTATACTTAACTTCACCACCTTTTTCTTCTTCATAAGTCTCAATATTGGATGGATATTATAATGTTTCTTCTAAATTTATCCAAGTATTATCAATTCAAATAATATTCTAAATACTAAAATTTCCATAATCCAAATAGTATTATGAAAATAAGTAAAAATCATGTTTAAATTCGTGCTTAAAGCAAACTATGGATGCCATTTATCTGAGCCAATTTTAAGGGTCTTTCTAAACTAAAACCAAAAATTGAAATTTTACCTTGTTAAGGCCTTGACAAACTTTATGCCATAGGCCACTCTTTTTAAGATTTCATTGATCTTCACTACAAAGAATAAAAAGCCACTTCCGCCTTCCTCTTTTAGTAAAACACAAGCAACCTAGACTTATAAAGAAGACAAGCAACCAAAACTTCTAATATACACTTCTAAAGAAGGTGAGTGACCAAATATTTTAATGAAATTACTTTTGACCAAATATTTTAATGAAATTACTTTTGTTATAATCTAATGCTTTGTGCCACTTTGTAAGAGTCTGTTTATTTTAAAATTGACTAGCAAGTTGGCAACATGATGATGGTCTAAAGAAGTATCTTGACCAAATCAAACATTTAAAATTGACCAGCAAGTTGGAAACATGATGATAGTCTAAAGAAGTATCTTGACCAAATCAAACAAAATGTGAATTTAAATTTAAATTATCTTGCTATTTGAATTTAATTAATAAGAAATTATAAAGAGGCGGTATATCTCTATCAATTGCTTAAAGCAAAACGACGAAATTTGGAAAGAACATTCAAGGCAATTGCCATCTCCCGCTTACATCATTGGGATTTTAATTCAATTAAATACAAATTTAATTATTTACTAGCAATTGTACCTAGGGGTGCAATAAAAGAACGTCGTGTTGTAAGCTAAGCAAGGAGATGTGGACATACACAACAACACATTATATTCTTTACATAATTGGACATTACATTATCGGCATTTCAAAAGTAATCATGAAAAGTATTCTTCGCTCATCCAAATGAGAATGGATTGTTAGTTTTTCTAGTTCTTATGTTACAGTCAAGTAACATTGCATAAATTTATGGATCTATCTACTAAATAAATAAAAATATTTCAAATTTATAAAGAGAAACAATCAATAATTTATTTATACATTCCTTAAATGTGGATCATTAATATGAAATTCATAACATTTTGAATCTCACCAAAAAAAGAGGGTAGGTTAATGGACATCATTGGAAAATATCTCAAAAAATATAAAGAAAAACTTAAAATTGTCCAAATTCTAATAATATAAAAAAAAGAGGGTAGGTTAATGGACATCATTGGAAAATATCTCAAAAAAATATAAAGAAAAACTTAAAATTGTTGGATATATCTAGAAAAAGATAAATTAAATTCATTATAAAAAATAAGATTTATAATATTATGAAAAAATTATAATTTGATTCATTTATCCTTTCATTTAAGAATTTAGTAGGTCTACAAATATAAAAGCCAAGCAATTCTAATTTTTTTTGTCAAATTGTTTTGACTATTCAAATGAATTCATATACATTTTGATCCTCTTACATTATAATGTTTTGATGCGAGTACATATATGTTAATGCAAAATAGAACATTGATATGTAGATTACAACAAGCAATTTGTATCTTGTTGAGAAGTAGATCCTGCACATGAAAAGTAGAAAAGTAGTTAGGGAGAAGGGAGAATTTGGAGTTAGCTTGAAATGATGTAAAGGAATACTAAAAATAGAATGCTTATGTATTAAATCTTACAATATTAATTAATTTTTTTTTCCAAAATTTTGAAGTAGGTTTACCACCGAGTTTCAATGTCCTTACCAATCTCACTAAGGACTTTTTAACTCCTTGTACTTTAGAAGATCTCTAGTTTTCCAACAACCCCCTTTCAATATAAAAAACTACCCATTTTTTATTAGAGAGAATGAAAAATATTACTCTTTCATCTTTTTAATAGATTTTTTCCATGAGAGGAAATAGCTCAGAACCCCCGTTTTGTATGCTCTAATGTACATCCCCTATCACATCCCTTAGTATAGGTGTTAGTTACTTTTAAGGATCTTACTAATGAAGAATAGAAGAAAACCAATCTTCCTGAAATGTATTGTTTCCAAGTTTGTGAAAAGGATGGAGGATAGAGGCTTCTCATCCCTAGGTTTCTACTACATCCCTTAATACAGTTGCCATCTGCATTCAAGGATCTTATTGATGAAGCACAAAAGAAATCCAAGCCATGTTGAAACGTATTGGCTTCTAAATTTGTAAAAAGGATGGAGGTTGGAGGCTTCTCCTTTGTAGGAGCTGAATTCAAGACTCCACATATCCCATCAATTTGGTGGAATCAAATATGCATTATAATGTGCATGCATGTTGGATTCCTCTATTGGAATAAACTCCTAAGTTTTCCATGTACTAGTACTATAAACTCATGGAAATGTGGAAATTCCTAAGAAACTTCTTGGAAATTCCCAAGACCCCATAAGGGATGTAAAACCCATAAGAAGTCTAAAAACCCCAATTCTACAATCTATATATATATTGTGTTCCCCTCGACATACCCATTTGGGAGGGTTGCATTTTTAATCATTCATGTTTCCAAAACTAGTACATATTTCCATGTTTCATGCAATTTAGTTGGATTCTTTATATAAATTTTAAGTTTGAAAGCATGATTTTCTGGCCCAATGTGATCAACATGCAGTAAGAATCCTCCAAGATCCCTTGAAAACAATAAAAGAATCTCAATAATCTACCAAAACAATATTTAACCTACTTCTGCTTGTTGAAGTGCATACCATACCCTATTGTCAATGTTGCACAAGCTCCCAACAAAAATTGGGAAAATAAATATGGCTAGGACTAAAAAAACTTATCCAAAATTGAGAAAGAGGTTAATTTAATATCACCAGGAATTTAAATCTCACACAAATATCACTTTCCCAAACATTCGTCATCTTAATATTGACTTCATTTCCGAGGATTTTGACGTCAAGCTTATATGGACTTCGCTTGCAATTAGGATTTACACGGGTTGTATGTCTTTCAAACTTCAAACTTGTACTAACTTATAGCGAGGACTTCACCTAGATTCATAGACTATATATAATGTTTAGTGCCGACATTTTATTAAAATATGTTCAAAATTTGAATAAACAACCATATGAAATTCATTGAATTTCCATTGTTTATCTTGTTAGTGACCTCAAAGATGCAAGATCCTTCCTAGACCCTGGCTTATAGGCGGTAATGCTATCGACACCTGCTCTTTCCCAGAGCTTTTTCTCCTTCCCACTTCCTGTCATAATAGACTTACTGTATTGGATTTCAGGCAATCCGTTCATTGTGTTAATTTGTCTTTTTGTAGGTTAGTGGAGACTTGAATTAATTATCATTATTTGGCTGTAGCCTCATGAGACTTTTACTAGGTTGTATTTAGGAAAGAGGATTCAAGGACCGGGGTCATTCGAACACTTTAGAAAGTTTGATTTATTACGAAAATGGTGTATCCGGAAAGTGAAATCCCCACGCCAGAAAAATAAGGTCAACGTGGAACTTGAATGTTCGTGATTGGGTCCTGTTTTAAATATTTAATGGAACATTGTTAGTCTTATCACCTTCGGCAATGACCATGTGCTAGCCCAAAACATTGAGTTTGTATTAAACCTTAAGTGCCCTTAGACGCGTGTGTGTACACATAATAGTAACACTGCATGCCGCCTAGATGGCATGAAAAAACCCACCATCTAAGCACACCATGAATACGCTTACTGTGAGGTGATTTGCAGTTTTCTCATCAATTTTGTGCAGAAGGCATGAAAAAACCCACCATCTAAGCACACCATGAATACGCTTTCTGTGAGGTGATTTGCAGTTTTCTCATCAATTTTGTGTAGTTACATCTATTAACGGATGTTATTCCATCATTTTGTAGAGCGTAGCACACCATGAATACAATTTCTCTTAGGTGATTTGCAGTTTCTCATCAATTCCATCGAAGCACACCATGAATATGCTTTCTGTGAGGTGATTTGCAGTTTTCTCATCAATTTTGTGTAGTTACATCAATTAACGAATGTTATTCCATCATTTTGCAGAGTGTAGCACACCATGAATACGCTTTATCTCAGGCGATTTGCAGTTTCTCATCAATTCCATCGAAGCACACCATGAATACTCTTTCTGTGAGGTGATTTGCAGTTTTCTTATCAATTTTGTGTAGTTACATCAATTAACGAATGTTATTCCATCATTTTGCAGAGCGTAGCACACCATGAATATGCTTTCTCTCAGGTGATTTGCGAAGAGGATGCTCAAAACAGCTATGGCCAAACAGAGCTGAGTTGAAACATGGAGGAGGAGAGGGCTGCTAGTTTGCAAAAATATCTCTCCACTAAGGTTAAAAGGCCAGTGTTAATAGAATCTTAATTTCCTTCCATTCAAGTTTTACTTTCCATTTCAAAAGAATATTGAAAACATGTTGTATTTCGGCTGATGCATATCTTTGCCTGCTTTGCTTATAAATAAGTGTATGCCAATCGGGACTAGAATAGTTATTTATATGCCGATTTGATCATATAACCTACATAATATATAATAGATAAGAAAGCTGCTAACCCGTTTGCTTCAAATTGGTGCGACTTATAATTTAAGTCACTCTTCCAATTTTGCATGCAGCGGATCAAGGATCCGAGTCCCTTCCAATTTGCATTCAGTCTAGCATTCTTCCCATGCTAGCATTCTCTCTAGTTATATACCAGTCTAGCATTCTCTCCATGCTAGCATTCTCTTTCGTTATAAACCATTCTAGCATTCCCTATCCGCTTTCTTTATCCCTAACAACGGGTGCTTGCTTTTGTTTCAACTAAGGTAATAGGGCTTCAGCTCCCATGGCCAACCCCAATTACGTGGCTTTGCATAATAGCAGGGTCATGACGGATGAGCAAATAGAAACCTTGCGTAGACAAGTTTGTGTTTATTCAACACTTTGCAGATAGTTGCTGGAAATGCAGGTAGCCGCGAGGCAACAACAACCTTCCTCATTGCCAATTACTATTTATTTTATCTTGGAAATAAATTTGAGGGTTTGCGTATTTCAGAATCAGGTCAGAAATTTTAGTTTTAAATGAAATTCAGAAGGAACTTTCGGAGAGGGCCAATTACCTAGCTTTGTCTTTATGAAATTCAAGAGAAAGGCTTCGTAAATATGCAATTCAAACAACAAATTCTAAAATTTACCCATATGTTAGAACCAATAATTCTATGGTTTTGCATTTGATGAGATATTTTACTTTACAGGAGACATTATTGTGAGGCAAAATATATTACTGCATTAATACATACCTTGAAATAAAGCCAGAAGCACACAAAGAAACTTCTCAACATCCACACAGCAAACACAATGATGCATATTTCTTCCTGTGTTTCATCTGCATTTCAGAACTCTAGCAGACTATCGCTTTTATTCCTATCAACAAATCCACAGACGTAGCAGCTGTAGCCGCAGCAACAACAGTAATGGCAGACTGGACTGTGCAAATTTCAGGCTTTTGGCAAAGCAGTAATGGCGGCTGGACTGTGCAAATTTCAGGCTTTTGGCAAAACAATTTCGTGAAGGAAGCTCCAACTCTTGGATTGATGGTGATGGGACATGTGTCACTGTGCACCTAACCTGATCAATGATGGAGATTATCCGAATCGTCAGACGAAAATATGGAGAGATGAAAAAAAAGCATTAAATTCGGAGAGTAGTTTCCACATGTTGAAACGCCTTACGGCTAATTATGAATTGGTAGGATTGTGAGGTGAGCTGATGCCCACTTACTATTTTTAACATCAGAGAATCTATTTAATACATTAAAGACTAGACACATCAAACAAGACGCATGACTATCTAGTCCTAGTCCTATTGTAAGGCAGAGATTAATATATTGAAAAATAGTTTGAGATTAATATATCGAAAAATATATTTTGCAAATAGTTTGAGATTAATATATTGAAAAAAATCATATTTAATGACTTGGTGTATTTGGCATGTGGTGTTTATTTATCTGATTTTTTTAAAATGTGTGACGGTGCTATTTATGGTATCCAAGCTCTCTGTATTTGAGAGAGCACATCATGCGTGTTGGTGGAGTTTCTTCCTTTTCCGAGAACACCAGTTAAACTCAAAGCTATTTTTACCTTTTCATGTAGAGATATTTCCTTCACGGTTCACATAATAATACCAAACCAAATTATTGGCATTTATTCATGTGACAAATTGTTTTTTTTTTCGAGGAAAAAAAAGCATAATTTCATTTCATCTTTCAAGAACAAAATTACATTTTGTAGATACACAGCTTGTGTATTCAGAGAGTACCATAAAGGTCTGAACAAAGAAACAAAAAAGGGACAAAAAATCATTCTCTGCTAACCACATATATCCACATAGCATCTGAAAAAATATATCAAGAATCAAACCACATACTGAGATATGGCCCCAAAGTTCTAGTCACAAGATCACTGCAAATATTCTTACAGTTAACCGACGAACCATAGGCAAACAGAAAGATCCAAAACTGCCAAAAAATAATTGAAAAGGACCACCGAACCAATATATAGAAGCCAAAAAACAGAGTTCATGTTTGATCAGCCCTTTCAATGAAAGGTCTATGGTAATATTCATGAGCTGCACCATCAACCTGTTCAAGGATCTTCCATTGACCCAACGCCAATAGTAGACCCTCCTTCGAGGCCTTGTCAGCCTCCCTGTTAATCTCCCTGTAGACATGTCATCATGAAAAAGAATCATAAGATCCAATGATATCTGAAATTGAAGCTAAAATGTTTGCAAGTCTCAAATTTTTGCACATTTGGGACCTCTTGATCCAGTTTATCACATTCATTGAATCACCAAAAACATTGAGTGTTTTGCATCCATTCTCTACTGCAAAGATGAGGAGAAGTTTCGAACTGAGAAGCTTAGCATAGTTGTTACTGCCATCTCCAAGCCCCATCGTTAACATGAAGGAGTGACCCTCCCTAAGGAAAAAAATAGCACCCCCTCCCCGTAGCTATTTTCTTGTGAAGCTCCATCAAAAACCCCCAAGGAACTGATTTATCACTTTCAACCTCTAAAACTGTCCTCTGGATTTCCACTCTTATGTGCTATGGGAAAGCAGAGTCAAACCCACCAGATTGGCGGTGATCTCTAGAGTACAACCTTTTTCAGCAAAGATCGAATTATTCCGAGCAAGCCACACACCCCAAATAACAAGCAAAGGGAGAGCTTTCATGGACTCCGATGAGTTGGTTCTTCTCCAATTTTCCCAATCCTGCACTATGGTTAACCCCTCCCATCTGCAAAGGATGCCAAATATCTTAGAGCATTCTCTCCATACTTCTCTAATGTATGAGCAATGCAAAAAGAGATGTACCATTAGAGGAAATTTGGGGTCTAAAATGGGCCTTATAAGAAAACGTGCCAAAATAAGTTTTTGTGAGTTGGAATTCAAGAACCAATAGAATTTCAATAAAATAAGTCAACCATAATGGTTGAATTGACATATTTGTCATTAAAAAAAACTACCTTTTTTGTTCGTATTTTCGACATATCTCATTGTGTTTTTACTCAAATTTCGATCGGGAGAGCTCGTTGGATGCGGAATTTTATTCCGCATCCAACGAGTACCCACACTGCATACTTTTGACGGCCCCCGCTACCCCAAAAACAAGAAATACCTGAAAAAACGTGATGATGATGTCATGATCACGTTTTTTCACGTATTTCTTGTTTTTGGGGTAGAGGGGGCTGTCAAAAGTATGCAGTGTGGGTACTTGTTGGATGCGGAATCAAATTCCGCATCCAATGAGCTCTCCCGATCGAAATTTGAGTAAAAATGCAGGGAGATATGTCGAAAATACGAACACAAAAAGTAGTTTTTTTCTTTCTTCCTCCAAAATTAATCAATATTATTTTATTATTTTAACTATTATTTTATTATTTTCCTTAGGAGGCCCATTTTAGACCCCAAAATTCCTCTAAATCGATTCTTCTGCATTTTCACACAGGGAACACCAACCTGGTCCTTGAAAGCACCTTTTTTGAAGATTATCCCAAGATGGTGCCTTGTTCTCAAGAACACACCACATGAAGAGCCTGCATTTTGGTGGGAAATTGATCTTCCAAAGATATTTCCACCACCAAACCTTATCCCTATTCACACCATCAGCACAGAGTACAAGGTATCCTGCCTTTGGAGTGTATTTCCCAGTCTAATCTGCGTCCCAAATGAGAACATCCTCCCCGTCACGAAGCTTGATTTGTGCATGGTTCAATGCCTCAAAATACACTTTCATCTCCTTACTTTCCCTGTCAGGAAGTCCCATATCTCTAGCCCGAATCCATGTTTGTTCCCACCGATTTACCTGCGTTGGTGCCGAGAGTTGACTAAGGAAGAAAATTCCTCTATGTCTCAGTGCCCTCACCGTATCATCCTGAAGGATGTGTTCTTGATTACACTAGACCCATGGGTCCTCCCCAACTATGAGATGCCTACCATTCCCAATATGCCAGGCTAGTTTAGCCTCTATGAACCCAAAGGATTTAACAACTACTTTCCAAAAGATCGAGCCCCCGACATGTGATTTTGGAGGATTCCGAATCCAATCCTCCATCGATCCAGGACTAATATATTTTTGGATCATAATATGAGTCCATAGTCTTTCAGTATTCAACAACATCCAACCCCCTTTTGTAGCCAGATATTTGGAGAATAAGAAGATGTTTTTAAGACCCCACCCACCCAGTCCTTTCGAGATGGCAATCCTCTGCCACCTAACCCAAGGAGTAACCTGGGATTCCTTCATACCACTCCAGAGGAAGCGAAAACAAGTTCTGCACGATGCTTCCAAAATGCCTTTTGGGTTCTAGGCTAAGGACATCCAATAGACCGGTATGGCCTCCAACACAACTTTCACCAACACCAATGTGCCAGCTTTAGATAACCATTTATGGCTCCAAATATTTAACCGTTTTTTCGGGTTTTCGAACAACCATGCCCAGTCCTGTTTCCGGTATTCATTTGGCTTCAAAAAGAACCCCAGATATTTTAACCCTCCATCGAGACTTCTAGTATTGAAAGCAAAGAAGTTCAAATATTCCCACTGCTCCACTTCACTCAGTAGATGGGTGGACAGGGTAGATTTCCCAAAATTTATTTCCATACCAATCACTTTTGAAAACAACTTCAGTATGTCAGAGAGGGTATTTATTTCTCTAACTGATCCAAAACAGAAGATAAGGATATCATCTACAAACAACAAATGAGGCAGTTGTAGTTCCTGAGAAATATGGATATGTTCAAATGTTCCTAGTTTTTTAGCCTCCTTAATGGATCTGCTAAGACCTTCTGCCACCAATGAGAAAAGGAGGGGAGATAAAGGGCACCCCTGACGCAACCCTCTCTCCGCATGAAAGAAGGGTGATGTGGCACCATTGATAAGTACCAAGAAAGACATAGTAGTGATATAGCTCATAACCCATCTGATGAAGGTAATGTCAAACCCTAAATGAGTTAGAAATAACTGATTATACATTGAGCTTACCTTATCATAGGCTTTGGCAAGGTCAATTTTCAGAATAACACCCTTAATATTTTTAGTTTTCATGCTATGAAGGCCCTCCTGTGCAGCACCAATGGCCTCATGGATCTGTCCCCCGTCCATTAACCCAAACTGTTTTTCTATAATATGCTTAGACAAAATCCCCATCAATCTCTGGGAAATCACCTTGGTGACCACCTTGTAGATACAGTTGCAAAGAGAGATGGGTCTGAAGTCATTCAGAGAGGCCGGATTGTCCACCTTAGGAATCAAAATCACCATGACATAGAGAATCTATGAATAAAATTGATGATGAAAATATGACCTCTTCACATAGATAACATATAAAAGAAACTAAATCCGAGGCAACTAAATAGGATAGGGTTCCAATGTTAATTGCTGTCACAAACAACTATATAGAGAAAAAGAGGGAAAATATTCCCGCCCCTTCATTATCGTACAATCTGGCAACAGATTGGAAAATGTATCTAGGAAAAATGCACGCAAAATGTCATTCAAAGTCATTGATGCAACTCACCTGTGAATCTGGCAATGAAATCCCAAAATTTGGCAACTCTGGCAATGGAATCCCAATGGATACCAACATACTCTTCCTCAAACACGTCACCAATAAGCTATACCCTAGAGCCTTGAAACACGTCACCAATACCCTAGAGCCTTGAAACACGTCACCAATACCCTAGAGCCTTGAAACACTGCAAAACCTGAACAAACCCTCCAGGGCATGAAGCAAGGGCATTGAAAACTTTTTCATTTAAACCAAAATTAAACCCCAATGGCCTCAAATAGAAACATCTTCAATACAAATAGAAATACAATTTCATTTACCCGGTATCTCATGTACAAAAGACCAATGCTCAGCCTAAAAATATCCCGCTATAAAATACATGGTGCTCCACAACCCCAACATCCATCCATGACATAAGTTCTTGTTGCCTTTTCTTTCTTAGCAAGAGACTGGGTTGTATTCTAGATGTCCCAACCTATAATATTCTTCCTATGGAGCAAAGCCTTTGATTGGATCGACTTCCTTATAGCTTCATAGGCTTCAATCACGCTTCTTGAGTAATCTCAGTTGTAGCATTAGTAGCATAGCATGTTCTCTTACCCAGTCTATTTACTTGTACTAAAGTGCATTAGGTACCCACCTATTCATATTTTAATTACCGCTTCAACTACTCATGATATGAATGGAGGGAGTGAGTGATGCCTGTCTTTACCCAATAATAATTGTTGAAACCTGGAATCAAAACCAGAGGAGAATAATTATGGTATGAACTTGTTACCCTAATACCCCCTCCCTTTACCTTATCAACCTAGTCTAGAATATTTTGGGGTACGTATTGAGGACTTCAAACATTGAACCAACCTTGAACATACTCTGAAGCATATTTGAATCTGAAGAAACCTGTTGATGTATATGTATCTTCGGAATGTATTCACTTGTATTTCTTATGTATTGTACCCCGATGTTTATTCCGAGATGTATTTGTAATGTACTTGAGTCATGTCATGCCCCGATGTTCCTATTGAGAGTTTCTATAATGTAAACAAGTCATGTCAAGTCAAGATGGGTAACCCTCCTATTGTCTAAGGGTTAAAGTCCCTGCAGTTTCGGGGAACTAGGGTTATTAGACTCTCCTAGAGAAGTGGGCCCTAGTAGGGTTTAGTCATGTTAGGAATTAGTATAAATAGAGAGCTAGCCCCTCTATTTAGAACACACTCACTTACAATTAGTTGTAGCGCATAGGTGAGGAAGAAGAAGACAGTGGGGCTAGGAAGAAAGAGGTTACTGCTGTCGGGAGATCATCTTACTGTTTTGGGGTTTTACTTTTGGTGTTGATTCTATCTCTAAGGAAGTCGCGGAGTTTTCTCCATTTATGGTTTCCCCGAGGAAAAACACTGTGTTCATTGTCTCTTGTGTTTGATTTGTTTACTTGTTATTCTCTTAGTTAAAGATCCTAACATAATGCTAGCTTGAATGTTAAAATCTAACATGGTATCGGAGCTAACTTGAGAAAAAGACACTGTGCAACTGCGGGAACTAGGGCTTCCTACTTTGTGGATCTCTCTCCACAGATTTTCAACAAAAGAAGGTTGGAATAACTCTCCTCCTTAGGGCACATCTTTCTATCGAAGCAGAATCCAATTATGAGGTTTTTCAGTTTTGGACCCGACACTACTACCAGAAATTAGGGATTTCCATAGAAGTGGAATTTTTCAGTGAGCACAGGCCTGGATTGATCTCCTCCTCAAAATCGAATTCAGGGATCAAGTTCAAAGCATTTAGTTGGACAGAACTCCGGAAAAGCAAAACCCTAATATGCTCCTGAACCAACACTGCAAAATTTCAGCTCCAAATCCAGATCCGACATCTTGAACTGGTAAGATCTAAATCTTTTGTATTTCCATTTGAGGTTCTCAGTTAAGATGTCTCATCATACCAAGCTTGATAAAAAGCTTGAGGGAGTTGATAACTTACGAGCCTGGAAGTATAGGATCTCCCTAGTCCTGGAAGAAAATGAGTTGGACTCCTATATTAATGAGGAGGTTCCAGTTCCTTTTAATGAAATTACTTTTGTTATAATCTAATGCTTTGTGCCACTTTGTAAGAATCTGTTTATTTTAAAATTGACTAGCAAGTTGGCAACATGATGATGGCCTAAAGAAGTATCTTGACCAAATCAAACATTTAAAATTGACCAGCAAGTTGGCAACATGATGATAGTCTAAAGAAGTATCTTGACCAAATCAAACAAAATGTGAATTTAAATTTAAATTACCTTGCTATTTGAATTTAATTAATAAGAAATTATAAAGAGGCGGTATGTCTCTATCAATTGCTTAAAGCAAAACGACGAAATTTGGAAAGAACATTCAAGGCAATTGCCATCTTCCGCTTACATCATTGGGATTTTAATTCAATTAAATACAAATTTAATTATTTACTAGCAATTGTACCTAGGGGTGCAATAAAAGAACGCCGTGTTGCAAGCTAAGCAAGGAGATGTGGACATATACAACAAGAAAGAGAATTTGAAATGTTGAATCACAAATTTTATCATTATATTATTCACATAATTGGCCATTACATTATCTGCATTTCAAAAGTAATCATAAAATTTTTTCTTGCCTCATCCAAATGACAATGGATTCTTAGTTTTTGTAGCTCTTATGTTACAATCAAGTATACATTTCTTAAATGTGGATCATTAATAAGGAATTCATAACATCTAAATGGACATTATTGGAAAATATCTCAAAAAAATTATAAAGAAAAACTTAAAATTGTTGTATATATCTAAAAAAAGATAAATTAAATTCATAATAAAAAAAAGATTTATAATATTATGAAAAAATTATAATTTGATTCATAATTCAACAGTGACCAAAAACTCCCCACAAATGAAAATGGACGAGACTATGCAGAGGAAACCAACTGCACCAAGAGAGACAATGTGCCTTCGACATCCCGGGTGGGGAGGGGTGTTCCATTGTATCTAGATTGTATATTGCGTACATTGAATATGGACATTAACATACAACCGCCTAAACCCGAGCTTGATATGTACCTTGAGTTTGTGAAGCTCGAGAATGCATAATTCAACTCTACACAAATGGCCTATTGCGTTGCATTCCAAGACAACCTACTGATGCGGTATTATACTACTATGCAACATATAGGAGAAATGCCTCGCCGAGGATTCAAATAGGTGCACATTACTAGGATATGTTGATCCGTTTACTACGATGAGGAAAGGGCCAATCTCTGTTGTCTCTACAATTTGGAAAATACCGCGTCAGGTTCGAGATGCTTTCTAACCTAGAGCTTTTATATAATCAAAATCATGAAATAAGAAATCCATAACATTTGGCAATCCAGGGTCTAGACATCAATATCAGTTAAGAAATCCATAATATTTGGCAGTCCTGGGGCTAGGCATGTGTGATTCAATATCAGTTCGATTTCGAAGTTTAGAATGTGTTGGTTTTAGGTTAACAAGTTGAAAAACTCATGAAAATTGTACTCATGGAATCTATTTTCGTAATGGGTAAGGTATTGCAGAGCTTTGATTGGAACCATTTCTCCCAGTTGATTTGCAGTTTTCTATATTTTCCTAAGAGGCTATTCCATCATTTTGCAGAGTTTAACACAAACCATGAATATGATTTATGTGAGGCGATTTGAAGTTTTATCATCAATTTTGCGGAGTTAGATCAATTCACTCTGATTCGAGGCTAAGCTCGAAGATTCAAAATACACTCTAAGAATTTTTGAATTTATGTAGAGATTAGATATCCATGAACAATGATAAGGTCACTATTATGGAAGGAAATACACTGTTAATGTTGACTCGACCTTTAATAATGAAATTAGAGAGACAGTGAGTAGGTTTTTTCATGATAAATAGAGATTATGTAGAATTTAGAATGGTCGGTGCACAGCTGGGCCTTTGTTTAAGCGTAAAAATATTCTACGATATTAATGAATGATTTCAAATGCATGCTGTGAAGCTACCAACCAATGGAAATGTGTCTAAATATTTACAGCTGAGTCTCATTGAAACTTTCCATCACAACAATATGAATTTTATAGTACATAGCTTCTTGTCATGTACTGAGAGCAACTGAGCTGTAATTAATCACCTATATGCTGTAACTGGTCTTGCAAACATTGGAAGTGCATCTCACATGTAAACCTTTCTTTAACCATTATTGTCAGTTTTAGTAGAGCTGGGCATTTTTGCTATTAATGGACCTTCTGATCACATTAGTGGAAGAATGAAGAATGGCTATAATTTCTTCTTAACAATATTTTTAAGTCGTCCCTCCAAATGAAGATTTCAAGTTCAATGTGATTCGTCTTGTCCTGGATGAATGGCTTTAGTTAGGATTATCAATTACAGGTTTGATGTCTGTGTGTCTATATTGTCTTCCCTCTAAATGCCATTTTTGTGTACCCTCTTCGTTGTTTCTTCCACCCAGAGTTTTCTTTCCAAGTTTATCACAAGTGGTTTTATTTTCTTGACTGGACCTTTAATAATGCAATTATTTGATGTTAATGATGCCATCAACCTCTTAGCAATCTATTAGTGTTGTTTCTTGTCCTTCTTATGATATCCACGAGACAACGATACCATATATGGTTAACTATTATGGAAGAAATTACAATCTATTAGTGTTGACTCGACCTTTAATAATGCAATTATTTGATGTTAGTGAGGCCATCAAATTCTTAGCACTTGACACAATGTAGATACATGGCATGCATAGCACGTGGAACACATTATCGTTGTGTAGAACATGTTACTTCATGGTATCACTGGTATCGCTGTGCAGAACGGTGCAGAACACATTACTTCATATTATCTCTAGGTGGCTTGCATGCGGTAAAGAGTAAAAATCCTAAAAATTAAAGCTAACCTCTTGACTCCCAGCTGACCTCTAAGCCGCGACTTGGTTAGAAATACAAAACCATCTGTATCTAACGCTGTGACTTGGGATGGAGGGTTGTGCATGATAGGTTTAGATCAGAATACCGAGGTACCACTGGAGCTAGAAATAGTGCAGTAAGCATGAATAATCTAGATTTTCACACTAGATTATCAAGAGTGTGGGGATATAGGACTGCAACGCACTGGCTTAGATATGGAACCTGAAAGCTATTACTGTTATAATTCGTATGATAGACAGATTCTAGTCAACATTTTATTTTATTGGATGGTGGGTTTAATGTATATCTCTGTATACCATTTTTTTTATTCCTATATTGCAAATTTCTCCTTAATTTCTCTTATAGAACTCTGCAAACCATCGATTTTTCTATTGGATTTCAACTTCCCCACAATTCATCAGGGTTATCCACTCTCCTCCCTTGCTTTTTCCATTGAGAGCATCGACCTTTCTTCCAGTTATCAGCTTCCTAATTCATCTTTCGGTTTACCAGTTGGTAGTGGCGACATCCTCCTTCACAGTTACTCATTCCAACAACAAATAGTGGTTCCAGGTATTCATAAACCATCGATGTGTTAATGTTAAGAAAACCTTCACCAGGTCTCTCTATCTTCGCCTTCTCGAAAAAGGATTGAGGGCTTTTCTGGACCAGGAGGAGTTGCAGCAGGGCTACAATTTTTTTTCTCAAATAAAAGATGATATTAGAATGACATCAATCCATGTGGCAATATTCTCCCCTCGATACGCTGAATCATATTGGTGTCTAGATGAGTTCCTATTGATGTTGGAGTCAAAGGCTCCCATTATTCCAGTATTTTACCATGTCACGCCTACAGAGGTTCATTGGACGCATGACAAATATGGAAAATATGCTCAAGGCCTAAACATATTGGCATATAAGAGAACTCGTGAAGGGAAGCTGAGATATGACTCCAGCACTATTGAAAATTGGAGAAATGTACTATCTCATGGTGCAGACAACAATGGTTTCGAGCTGGAGGTGTGCAATGGGTGAGAACGAAACCTTCGCTCTCTAAATAGAGTACTATTTTATCTTTCATAAATAAACATAGACATTTGTTTCTCACTACTTCTATTTGTTATCTTCTCAATAACTAGCGAGGAGTTGGAGCTGGAGCTGCTGGATAAGGTGGTTGAATGTCTGTTGAAAATGGTGAAAAAGCCAGACTTGCACGTCGCTGACTATCCAACAGGTTTGGATTTCAAGCTAAAATATTTTGAGGATACAGTCCTGTTACAATAGCAACAAAGCGAGAAACCTCAGATCTTGGGGATCGTGGATGGATCCTTGGCTGAAGGACTCTTTTCCTTAAGATTGGGCATAACGAGTAGCGAAGATTGCTGCTTCCTGCATGGATCCTGATGCCGGAAAAAGGCTTGATATGAGATACATTGTAGGTGAGCTGTCAAAAGTGTTTACCATGTCCGAGAAATGGTTTGAGCAAATGTAAGCCAACAAGCGCTGGATTAGTGCTACATTCCAGGTCAGGTAGATTCCTTTTTGAAAAAATTTCTTCGCCTTCGTTTTTTGTTCATGTAGAAATTGATACATTGGTTACAAGTATTGGATTGAATATTGCTGTGCAAGAATAACACAAATAAATTCCAAATTCCATATTTTTCTTGGTGGTTGTTGTGGTGATTTTTCGTCTACCGTGAATTTTCAATTTAGCCCGTCGCCACTGCTGCGAAGTCTCAGCCTCACAAAACACCCTTGAGACCCACAAAGCAGCAGGACTACTGGTCCCATCACCAAGGCTAGTCACCACGCAGCCGGATGGGCGTGCTGGGGAGCTCGATGGAGGACATCTCGATGGAGGACGTTAGGTCGACCTACACGTGTGATGTGAATTTAAGGAGCATAAGGAGCAGGTGCCCAGATCAGCACATAGCAGATCAAATTCAATGAAACAGATTAACCCAATCGTTTGACGAAAGCATCCTACGACTGGAAAAAAAATCATTAACTTTGGGGAGTCAACTCCCACTTGTTGAAACGCCTTACGGTGTAATTATGAATTGGTAGGATCGTGAGGTGAGCTGATGCCAACTTACTATTTTTAATGTCAAAGAATCTATTTAATACATTAAAGACTGGACACATCAAACAAGACGCGTGACTATCTAGTCCTAGTCCTACCGTAAGGCAGAGATTATTATATTGAAAAATAGTTTGAGATTAATATATTGAAAAATATATTTTACAAATAGTTTGAGATTAATATATTGAAAAAAATCATATTTAATGACTTGGTGTATTTGGCTTGTGGTGCTTATTTCTTTGATTGTTTTAAAATGTGTGACACTGCTATTTATGGTATCCAAGCTCTCTTATTTGAGAGATCACATCATGCGTGTTGGTGGAGTTTCTTCCTTTTCCGAGAACACCAGTTAAATTCAAAGCTGTTTTTACCTTTTCACCTAGAGATATTTCCTTCACGGTTCACATAATAATACCAAACCAAATTATTGGCATTTATTCATATGACAAATTATTATTTTTTTCTTCGGGGAAAAAAGCATAATTTCATTTCATTTTTCGAGAACAAAATTACATTGTGTAGATACACAGTTTGTGTATTCAGAGAGTACCATAAAGGTCCCAACAAAGAAACAAAAAAAGGGACAAAAAAACAGTCTCTGCTTTCCACATATATCCACATAACATCTGAAGAAATATATCAAGATTCAAACCACATACTGAGATATGGCCCCAAATTTCCAGTAACAAGATCACTGCAAATATTCTTACAGTTAACCGACGAACCATAGGCAAACAAAAAGATCCAAAACTGCCAAAAAAATTACTGAAAAGGACCACCAAGCCGGTAGATAGAAGCCAAAAAGCAGAGTTCATGTCTGATCAGCCCTTTCAATGAAAGGTTTATGGTAATATTCATGAGCTGCACCATCAACCTGTTTAAGGATCTTTCATTGACCCAATGCCAATAGTAGACCCTCCTTCGAGGCCTTGTCTACCTCCCTATTAATCTCCCTATAGACATGTCAGCATGAAAAAGAATCATAAGATCCAATGATATCTGAAATGGAAGCTAAAATGTTTGCAAGTCTCAAATTTCTGCACATTTGGGATCTCTTGATCCAGTTTATCACATTCATTGAATCACCAAAAACATTGAGTGTTATGCACCCTTTCTCTACTACAAAGATGAGGAGAAGTTTCAAATTGAGAAGCTCAGCATAGTTGTTATTGCCGTCTCCAAGCCCCATCATTAATACGAAGGAGTGACCCTCCCTAAGGAAAAAGAATAGCACCCCCCCACAGCTATTTTCTGTTGAAACTCCATCAAAAAACCCCCAAGGAACCGACTTATCAATTTCAACCTCTAAAACTGTCCACTGGATTTCAACTCTTATGTGTTGTGGGAAAGCAGAGTGAAACCCACTAGCAAGATTGGTGGTGATCTCTAGAGTACAACCTTTTCAGCAAAGATCGAATTATTCCGAGCCAGCCACACACTCGAAATAATAAGCAAAGGGAGAGCTTTCATGGAATCCGATGAGTTGGTTCTTCTCCAATTTTCCCAATCCTACACTATGGTTAACCCCTCCCATTTGCAAAGGATGCCAAAGATCTTGGTGCATTCTCTCCATACTTCTCTAATGTATGGGCAATGCAAGAAGAGATGTACCACAGATTCTTCTGCATTTTTACACAAGGAACACCAACTTGGTCCTTGAAAGCACCTTTTTTGAAGATTATCCCAGCATGGTGCCTTGTTCTCAAGAACACACCACATTAAGAGCCTACATTTTGGTGGGCAATTGATCTTCTAAAGATATTTCCACCACCAAACCTTAGCCCTATTCACACCATCAGCACTGAGTACAAGGTATACTACCTTTGGAGTGTATTTCCCAGTCTGATCCGCGTCCCAAATGAGAACATCCTCCCCATCACGAAGCTTGATTTGTGCATGGTTCAATGCCTCAAAATACACTTCCATCTCCTTACTTTCCTTGTCAGGAAGTCCCATATTTCTTTCTCGAATCCATGTATGTTCCCACCGATTCACCTACGCTGGTGCAGAGGGTTGGCTAAGGAAGAAAATTCCTCTATGTCTCAGTGCCCTCACTGTATCATCCTGAAGGATGTGTTCTTGATTACACCCATCCCACGAGTCCTCCCCAACTCTGAGATGCCTACCATTCCCAATATTCCAGGCCAGTTTAGCCTCTATGATCCCAAAGGATTTAACAACTGCTTTCCAAAATATCAAGCCCCCAAGACGTGATTTTGTAGGATTTTGAATCCAATCCTCCATCGATCCAGGACCAATATATCTTTGGATCATAATCTGAGTCCATAGATTCTCAGTCTTTAACAATGTCCAATCCCCTTTTTCAACTAGATATTTGGAGAATAAGAAGATGTTTTTAAGACCCCACCCACCTAGTGCTTTCGGGATGGCAATCCTCTCCCACCTAACCCAAGGAGTAACATGGGCTTCCTTCTTACCACTCCAGAGGAAGCGAAAACAAGTTCTACGTGCCGCTTCCAAAATGCCTTTTGAGATCCAGGTCAAGGACATCCAATAGACCGGTATGGCCTCCAACTTAGCTTTCACCAGTACCAGTCTGCCAGCTCTAGATAACCATTTATGGCTCCAAATCTTCAACCATTTTTCCAGCTTTTCCAGCAACCATGTCCAGTCCTGTTTCTGGTAGTCATTTGGCTTCAAAAATAACCCTAGATATTTTAACCCTCCCTCAAGACTTCTAGTATTGAAAGGAAATAAGTTCAAATATTCATGCTGCTCCACTTCACTCAGTAGATGGGTGGACATGGTAGATTTCCCAAAATTTATTTCCATACCAGTCGCTTTTGAAAACACCTTCAGTATGTCATAGAGGGTATTTAGTTCTCTAACTGATACAAAACAAAAGATAAGGACATCATCTATGAACAACAAATGAGTCAATTGTAGTTCTTGAGAAATCTGGATACCTCTGAATGTTCCCAGTATTTTACCCTCCTTAATGGATCTGCTAAGACGTTCTGCCACCAACAAGAAAAGGAGGGGAGATAAAGGGCACCCCTGATGCAACCCTTTCTCTGCATGAAAGAAGGGTGATGTAGCACCATTGATCAGTACCGAGAAAGACACAGTAGTGATACAACTCATAACCCATCTGATGAAGGCAATGTCAAACCCTAAATGAGTTAGCAATAACCGAATATACATCCGGCTTACTTTATCATAGGCTTTGGCAAGGTCAATTTTCAGAATAGCACCCTTAAGATTTTTAGTTTTCATGCTATGAAGGCCCTCCTGTGTAGCACCAACGGCCTCATGGATATGTCGCCCCTCTATAAACCTAAACTGTTCCTCTGTAATATGCTCAGAGAAAATCCCCTTCAGTATCCGGGAAATCACCTTGGTGACCACCTTGTAGATACAGTTGCAAAGAGAGATGGGTCTGAAGTCATTCAAAGAGGCTGGATTTTCCACCTTAGGAATCAACACAATAAAGGTAGAGTTGAAACTGACCAGAATCCTCCTAGAAGTTCTGGTGTCCTCCATGTCCTTGAGAAGATCACCTCCCAGGGTCTCAAATAGTTCTAGAAATAAATCGATCATCCAACCGTCTGGCCGAGGACTTTTGTCCTTCTGGAAGCTCTACAGCATAGCCTTGAGTTCACCTTCAGAGACTTCCTCCATCAGAGCCAAGTTATCTTCTTCATCCACAAACGCAGGAGAAACCTAAGCAATACAAATTACTTCAACAAGTGAAGCCTGAACATGTGCTTTGTAAATCTTCTTGAAGTGTTTAATCCCTATAGAATCCATGCCTTCAAAAGTATCATGTGTAGAACCTTGATCATCTGTAAGGCTCCAAATAGTATTGGCTGCCTTCCTTCCTCTTGCATATGCATGAAATAATTTTGTGTTGTCATCGCCACATTCCAGCCAAATCGCTCTACTCTTCAACTGCCACGTTTCTTCCTTCTCCAAAAGTAAAGTGAACCTCCTCCCTTCCAGCTGAAACATCACATCCTTTTTCATCTGATTCAACATCCCAACTCCATCCATATTGTAGATCCTTAAAATTTCAAGTTCAATCTGTTGCAGTTCTCTATCCACCCCCTTCTGCTTGTCCACCGCCCAATATTTGATACAATCCTTCAAAAGCCTGATATTCACTGTAAACTAAGAGGCTGCAGTGTTCCTATTCCCTAGGTCAAAGGGAATCCAACTAGTGCAAATCAGGTCCAAAAAGCCCTCATCTTTAAGCCAAGTCTTATTGAATTTCAGGGGACTAGGTGGTTTAACAGGACCATTCTTGAATTCCAGAAAGATTGGGAAGTTGTCAGAATTTCCACCTTTCCCAGCCCATTGTATGATAAAATGATGATTGTCCACTATTGTTTTTGTCACCAAAAACCTGTCCAGTCTCTTTGCAATTCTCCCATCCCCACATCTATTATTTCTCCAAGTGGGTGAGAGCTTACAGGGCTCAATATCCAACCAGTTTCTCCCCACCAATTTCTGAGTGAAATATTCAGTCAACAAATCAGCACGTGCATGAGGCCCCCATAGCTCAGCCCGCCCCAGTGAGAAATTCAAGTCTCCTCCAATAATCAAAAGCTCATCCCTCATGAGAGAGTTGTTAAATAGTTTCTCCCAAAATGGAATCCGATATAAGTAAGGGTCATAAATGTTGACAACATTGTAGATATCAACTTGTTCCAGGGCTTTAAAAATCATACCCAAAACCGAATCCATACCCCAAACATTCAGTGCCAAAACATTCCTGGCATTCCAACCAATTGCCAAACCTCCAGAACGTCCTCTAACATCCATAGTTTCAAAAATCTGGTCGCCAAACCAACTATCCAACCTAGCTTTTGTTTCCTCACCTGCTCCCAAAGTCTCTTGAAGTAGCATAATATTAGGGCGATCTAAATCGAACACCCTTCAGAGTGCTGATCAGTTTTGGGGACCAACAAGACCCCAACAGTTAAAAGACATAATATTCATCTCCTACCATTCTTCTGGGCATGCATCGCTCTAAGTTCCCTTTCAATCAAAATTTGTTTTCCATTCTGTAAATCCTTTCGAGCTTGGGATTGAGTTTTGGAAAAATGTGAAATGCGACCTCTCCCCCTAGGAGTCTCAACAGTGGCTTTCCCCAGCCCCCCCGAAGTTCTTTTGGAACAAAAACGAAGGAAATAACCCGAATCAGAAGATTTAGGAGGAGAACACAGAGGATAAAGTTCGGGGAAAAACGGTTCCAGCACCATCACTGAAGGGGGTTCCTTAATACAAGTAGTAGAGATGGGTGACGGGAGCACATTAGGTTGTGAATATAGAGATAATTTTTTAAGCCCATCCATCCAATCTAGGCCCAAAACATTCAACAGACGCCCCAAATAAGAATGGATCTCCCACTTGTCGGACCACCTCCGTCACCAGAATCCCTACTGCTGGAATATCCTCCTCCTTGGTACCATCCATAGTCTCTCCCGCCGGTCCCAAAGGAAAAATCGGTGGGGATGGTGGATTAGTACATTCCCCCCTCACCACCCGATAAAGAACTCCCACTGTTCTTCCGACGACCGTTTGAAGAGCGAACTGATAGAGAGCACTCCATTGCTGGGTGCCCATACTCATGACAATGTCTGCATCTAAAGGGAACATTTTTCGTAGTCCAATACCTGATGATAGGAGTACTGCCTCCAATCTATCCACACAACACTAGAAACCCGTTCCTGATGTTGATGTTAACAAGTATGCGATCCACCCTTTTCACCTTTGTAACCTTGTAGGATGTATCAGCTTTTAGGGAAGTGCCTAAGAGGTTCCCAATGTGAGCAAAATGATCCTCAAACTAGAATGGTAGAGGGAGTCCCGAGAGTCTTACCCAAATCGGCACTTGATCCACCCTTTCTCTGCTTGCATCGAACATAGGGTGACAATGTTTCAATAGCATCGACGCCTGTTCAAAGGACCAATTCTTACTTAACACCTAGATTAAGTGTTCCTCATTTTCGAAATTAAAAGCATACCATCCTCACGTGAGCCCTTCCACCACAGGAACCTCTCCCATCTCTGCTCACCTGCAATCCTGTGCCCATTTGTTCATAGTTCGAACAGAGACCGACTTACCCAAGAAGCGACCAACCAGTGTGAGTTTATCCATCCACTCCATCCTCTCCCAGCTAATGTCCTCCCCTACAACATAATTGATGTCCGAGTTCATTTTAAGCCAGTTTTCCTTCCTTTTACGGACCACCTTCTTTCCAGATCTACCGTCTTCCTCATTGCTAGTGTTAGAGGTGAAAAAACCCTTCTCGAGCGAGCTTGAGCAACCCCTTTGTTCCTGCGCACCAATCGAGAGACCCACAAAACCTAGGAGTTCATCCTTCGATAAAGAACCTCCATTCCATGAGCGAGTGTCGACATCATCCCTCCAAATCCCATCAAAAAACGGTTCCGAGACTCCCCAGTCCTCTACATGAGACTAGCCCAATCTCCCTCCAGAAGCCAAGGAAACCCTCTCATGTCTATCAGCAGTATCACCAAAACCCAAGAAAATGTTTTCATCTGGCATTTGAAACGACCGTGGAGAAGACAACAATAAATCCGACGGGGAAAACCCATCACAGTCCATCGAAAAAGGTTTTGTAGTAGAGAAACCCTCCGTCCAAGACTACTGAAAGGCATCCACCCCTTCTGACACACCTCCACATGTCGAATTCCAAAAGACCTCATCTTCCAAGTGTTCAGTGGTGTAGTACACCGGATCCTCCTCAGCCATAGTGCATGTAGGTAAAACAATAAAAAAAACTTGTAATAGTGAGGTCTAGTTTTACCTTCAGATGAATCAAATGGTTAGCTTGTCTCCCAAGAAAATAAACCCCGTTGCGGTCAACACCTCCGTACTCCTATTAGTACCAATCCCCGTGCCCAGCCTCCTGTCAGCCTCCTGAGGTACACCGCTTGCAGGCCATGCCTGCAGGCAGTCCTAAACCCTCGACATTGTTGCTAACACTACGACCCTTGGTAGCTCCCTCCGGTCCCTCATAATCTGATTAACCTTTTATTTTTTCATAAATACTACAATGTTGCAATAAACTTCATGCTAGTTATAATGCAAATCCATTTCTTGTATGGGAGCATGAGAGTATGGGAAGTTCATGTGACAAACTGTTACATTGGGACCCTTTGGATAGACTGAACTCGAGATATTAAAGCTTGGGTTTATGATTTGATTATGGACAAAATGTTTCAATATGGGATATCATGTACGGAAAGAAGAAAATTTAATTTATAAAGACATTTTTTTTATAGAGGCTTGGCATTATTTAAAAAGAGAGAAATATCATATTATAATTTAAAAAAATTCAATTCAAATGGTGTCTTATTATTTGGGTGGGCATTATTTAAAGAGAGAGAATGATCACATATTTTAATTAAAAATTAAATTAAATTAATTGCTGTCCTATTTTAAAAAGAATATATATCTGACTTAGTATTGTTTGATCACATATTTGGTCATTTCAAAGTGTATCTTATCCTATCTCGATATGAATAGCTTGGCATTATTTAAAAAGAAATAATGATTACACATTTTAATTAAAAAAAACTAATTCAAATAGTGTGCTATCTCAATATGAATATATATAATGGAGAAAAAAAAGAGGTAAAACTAGTGTCAACCTGAAATCCCCTCATTCCCCTTGCCAAGATTCTTGTGTACATATGCAATTATTCTTCAGAACCTCCTAAATGTAAAGATGCCCCATTGAAAGCTGGGTGTCCAAATTTTGCTGTTGAATAAAATCCAAAGGTCCAGTCAACTTGATGCCACTGTGATGATTATGTACTGTCATCCCATTGAAAAACAACTCTATACTCCCTTGTGGAGTACCAAATAAGAGTAAAATGAAACTTTAATCCTATCCATCTATTGCCATGTCTTTTGAGGGAATTGAGATATCGAAAAGCCCTTGACAAGGCAATCTGAGAATGGGGATACCCAGTAGGACTCTGATTTCTAAGGGCATTTGGTAAACATTGCCAAATATCATGATAATTGAAAAGAGTCTACAAGGAGTAAAGTTCACTGGTTTCTTGATAATCTGAAATAGCTTGTGGATGATGAGACTTAATTTGAAAGGAATCCCCTGGATTAGCTAGTAATATCAGATAGTCTTCCATGATGATTTATGGTAGAGAATATATATTTGGCTTGACATTATTTAAAAAGAGAAACCACATATTTTAATTAAAAAAACATTTCTATTATATTCTATCTCAATAGGAATATATTTTTGATGTCTGACTATAATAGAATTATCTTACCTATTAAGAAATTTTGAAAATAAAAGCATTAAACTTTTTTTTTTGTTTAAAGTTAAAATTAGTTTATACTATTTTTTTTTAATTTTATGTTTTTGTTTAACATTAGACATTTGATAACAAAATTTAATTGAATTATATTTCTATGTTTAAACATTTAAATATAAGATGGATTCATGCTAGTTTATATTTAAAAATCCATTTTAATCTAAATCTAAATCTTAGAGGCATCTATACCAAATTATTTAACTTTTTTGGACATTAAATATGAGATTGCAAAATTTTATCCACATAAATATCTTCTAAGTTATAATCTCTCCCACTTCCTGGTGAGTTCCTAGGTTCTAAGAGCAACCTTCTTCTCTAGGTACATGAATGTTTTTTATGCTCAGGCTATAAAAATAGTAGTTAACTTCAGGGATTGATTTTAAGGGCGGATTTTAGCCCATGGTCGAATTTTAAGGGGTCACCAAAAAAGGTTAGGCAAATTTTTAATATGAAAATGTTTTTTTATTAATATATTAGCCCATTATTTATTAAACCCCATAACTTCCACAAATCAAATCGCCTACAATGTGAAATATGGAAAATGGAATTTAGCCCACTCGATTATGGCTCAAATCTTGACTTCGCTCAGATTTTTCGGTAATGGAGGTGAATAACACTC